>JAOWBU010000786.1:0-25000 GCA_026212405.1 Petrea volubilis
TTCCATCTCCTAATCCCTCCCTTGGGTAGGCGGAGGGATCTACTCAAGAGAGAGGGTCGTAGAACAATACTAAGGCGTATGCCCGGGATACGACCATTGGAGGATAAGGCTGGCGGGAGAAATGTGCTGGTTGTTATTTCGGCCCGGGTAGTTATAAGGGTCACTGTCAGGTGACGAAAGGTAGAAAGTGTGAAATTATATGTGTGCTATGTGTAACTAATGTGCACTTGACACCCGAGCACCTTATGTGTATAAAGAAGTGTTTCTATTCAACCGTCGCGTTGACTCCTCTTTTTCAATATTTTTTCAGAAAGAAATGAAATAGCGGATTAGAGTGGCGCAGCGGAAGCGTTTTGAAGCCATTTACGCAATAAAGTTATTTTGTATTTCTTTTGAAAATTGTAACTCTTGTATTTTGTATATGTTTTATGTAAACAAATTACTATTTATGTTTAATAAAATATAAAGGAATATCGGGGTCGTTACAGAAAGGCCGATTGAGATTATGGAAAATAGCTAATTCAGCTAATATTATGTAAGTCTTGATTCAGATTGATTTTAGCTGCATTAATTTAAATTATGATTTTTTGGTTATGCATGATACAAAATTCTTTAGTTGCTAATCATGAGTATCATATTACCCCTACCTTGATTACTGTATTTCTAAAATCTAATTAAACGAATTGGATTTTGTGAAAAATAGAATGCAACTGATTATTCTTATAACTCTCATAAGCACATATTGTTTTTGTGCTTGATTTTGTGGGAGTCTTGCATACATATTGCTCGTGTGCAAGTTAGGTAATTATTTTTAACTCGGTCATGTGCTAATTTTATGAATTGAGATTGGTAATTACACCAAAGTGTTCTATTTATTGAGACTTGTAAAATTTGTGACATGCATAGTTCGAGTTGATAAAATTATTATGCATTCTTACCTGCCCAAAGGGGGTATGATATGTGTGGTAATTTTGATTTGCTGGTGCGGAACATACTATTAGGGTACAATGGTTTACAAAGTTCGTCTCCCAAAGGAGGCAATTTTCAAAGACCAGGGTAGTCCTATGCCGTTCTTGCACGGAGGGACCTATCATGTGTGACTACTCTACCCAAAGGGGAGTTGTCATGACATGTTAGACTCTTAGAGGAATAAAGCTATATTTTTTCAAGCTTATTCCAATTAATTGCCTATTGATAATAATCTGTTGCATTCTTGTTGATTTGGACTATTGATGTGGACTTGAATGGTGGTAGTGTAAGAACATATTGATGGGGATATGCTAATTTAGAGGGTTTGTACTCCGAAAGGAGTCAACTTTTCGAAAATCATGATATTCTCCTACTTGTTTTTGCACGTAGAGGATCTGTTATGGATGAGATGTTCTGCCCAACGGAAAGTTTTGTCATAATATGCTTAGATCCTCTAATAAATAAGATGTATTGTTTTAAGTTTATTACCCCTCATTACATGGTTATTGTGGCATTCGTGTTAATCGCACTTTGAAAAAAAAAGAGCCTTTGTGTGTGGCATACTTTACCCAAAGGGGAGTTTGTTGTCACATAAGAGCTCTCAATCTCATTGGTTGATATTATATTTGGGCTTGCTTTATTTACATATCAACATATTTCATTTTGTTTCATTTATTATTCCATATGTGGGATAAGATGATCTATTATTAGATATTTGCCTTTGTTCTAAGTTACTCAACAAGAGTAAGTTTATTTCGGACATTAAAAGGCAATATGAGATGGACATGATATATTATTTATTGTGAGATTTACCAATACAGACATAGCCTTGCATTTAACAAAATCTCTAAAGTTGTTGCTTTGATAGAGTGCTTTGTTTTGAATAATACGAATCATCACTTGAGTCTCCTAATTGTTGAAAAAGCCACTTCATAAGCAAATGAGCAATGATCCGACTATTGTGGGAGTCGGCTCTATCTATTTGATTTGAGTACAAAATTAGAGTTGTGTGCCAAAAGAATCTATTATTTAGTGATTTTGATGTCATAAATATTGCTTTTGATTTCGCGATAAGAAGCATTTTATGATTGAAGGATTTTAGACATCTTAAGAGTTCAAATCAAATCTTAAGGTGTAATATCTCTATAGTTGATATGAATGATGTGCATTATCAGTTTGTTATCCTAGAGTTTGATTATGTGCAAATCATTGTCAAAACTGATGAGTTTTTGAACATAAGGATTTGTGTTCATATGTATGAACGGAATCATAGAAGATATTAATTTTGGATAAGTAGAAAATTTGATTTTCCACAATAAAGAGGGGTTATAAAAGTTACATAAACTCATTCATTATTTGGTCAAATAAGAGATACATTATGTGGTTAATGTTTGTAAAGATCCAACAGGCTAAAAGCCTTTAGATAAATGGGTTTGTTTAGTTCATATGTGAATGGAATATTTGAATGAAACAACTACCATTGGTAGCTTTGAAAATTGAATTTAATTCAATTTGATAAAATGTAATTTGTTTCTTTTGACCATGAGAAGTAATTAACAAAAGAGCTTATTTGTTGGTTTTCCAAAGTATTTGTCATATGTACTATGTAATTATTTTCATGAATACTATAGAGTTCCTTCTCTTGATAAAGTTATTTCATGAAATATATTAAAGAGAAATTCTTTCATGTGGTGACGAAATGCTTTGGTCACTTGAGAGTGGAAATAATCACATTGTTAATTGAAATTAACATTTTCAGTTAGTCTCATAAATATTATTCAAACTTTGACCAAATTATTGGCTATAGTGCTTTCACATTCTCATCTTTTGATATATTTGAGAATAGTTTTTCCATAATATTTAAGAGGAACCATTCGTGGTTCGTGTGAGGATTTACACCCAGTTTATTTCACTGTAATTGCCTTCTTAGAATGCAAGTCGTTTTCTTGAAAATGACTCTAATATATTTGGAAAATTCTTTTTCAAATGGTGAAGTATCATATTGATTGTGAATATTTGGGAACATATTTGAAATTTCGCATTTATCTTAAAAGGTGTACCTATTATTAAATTTCACTTATCACCCTGATAGTTTTGAGTAATTGGTATGAATAATATTTGGTGTCGTACCTTGAGAGACTTCTTTGATTGTGTTTTTGTTCTTGGCTTTCCTCTTGTATTGAAGAAATGTGAAGTTTATGCATTTAATAGAGAGTTTATTTGAAATCTTAATGAGGGATTTCAATTGGGATCTATTGTGCAATATTTGAAACTATTGATTCTATATTTTATTACTAGTGCTTCATGAGAAAGCAATTTAGCAAATTCATATTTTTTTCTGTATACCAAAGTCTATGTGTTTAAGAGTTAAAAGAGAAGCCCAACTTATTACGTTTCTCAATGTAAATCTAATTGATATAATCACTTTCGATATCACATTAGGATCTAATACTTAAAAATTTTATATAGCAAAGATATCTTTATTTTGATTTTGGAGAAATATATTTTGTGTTTCTTGATTGTCGCGAAAGTGATTATTATTGAATTGTTTAACTGATCCTGGGAAACTAATATATATATAGTTTCTAGTTTTCAGTTTGATATTTAAGTTGGGAATACATGGACTTTGTTATAATCCATGTCTCACAATGATATGGATCATTATTGTAAATTGTCAATTATGAGAAAATATTTGATCAGTGAGAAGTTCCGTGAATGATTCAATCAAAATTTGTTGGTAAGAAATTTATTCAAAAGGGGGTGTATGTCGATAAGGATAAGTCCTTTAATCTCCTTGTTTCAAATAAATTTCTTTATAATACGACAAACTTGAAAATTCTCAATTTCTAATTTTTGTACCATTCAAGTTCTCTTTTGCCTGTAAAATTTTTGATCGAAAATTTAAAGATAGAACTTCTTGTTTTGGACAAAGTGGAATATTAAATGGTCAATAAATGGTTGACTGATTGTCTGAGTAATTTCATAAACCAAGCACAATAGTGTCTTATTATTTTCATGGAATGCTTGGAGAAATAAACTCTTGCTTGATACTATGACTTGGCCCATAAGATTTGAAATTGATTGTTGATTTCTCAATTGCCTACATTCGGTCATCGTTAGTAGGCCTGATGATTGAATCATTTGAGTTGGATGTACTTTTATGATTGATGGGGGCGTATTGTTGCACATTTTCTTCATTCAATATATATAAATTTAAATGAATAGAGAGGAGACTCATTTTAGAGTGATTGATTCTTCTAATATTGAATTACTTATTAACTTGAGTGGAATAAGTAATTGCTGGGAAAATTATTATGAAGGATTTTGAAGGCTCCAATAAATCAAGGCTAATGCTTGTGTGTTAGGGCTAATGCACTATATGTGTAGATTTTGATGAATGTTGTCTCACGATATATCTTTGATGATTCTATCTATTTTTGGTTGAGGATTTATTTATAGCATGATCATGTGATTATTTATCCTCAAATATGTTGATATATGAAGTTAAATTTATCACTTGTATAGACTTGATCAATAATAAGCAACGGTGTGGTAGAGCATATAGTTTTTGGGCCAGTTGTTGAAAAGTTGATGGTTTAGTCGATATCCATCAAGTGGGATATACATAATTTTAACATGTATATGCAATCAAGTCTTGGCATATTGAAACAGTGGGAGCTATTTAACTTAGTTCATATATTATTATTTAACCCATTTTATTACAGGGTTAAGTTGGACTATGTGCATCAAGATATAAAGCTCTTGGATGTGTGCGCACATTTTTTGATATCTTAAGGCTTGGTGTTGGCCTTAAGAGATGGGTATGTCTCATAAATAACACCATGTTGTTATCCGATTATTGATCGAGACATAAATGACTCTCTAATAAGTCATTGGGTTTTCTTGGAGTTTCATATTATTCTAGAAATTCATTTCTTACAAGAAAACTACGTTGGATTTTTTGGAGTTTCATATTGACTCGAGACTCATATTTTACAAGAAATCCATATTGATTTTCTTGGAGTTCATATTGTTTTAGAAACTCATATTTTGTAAGAGAATCAGATTTTCTTGGGATTTCATATTGATACAGAAAGCCATATCTTACAAGAAAATCAAAGGACCGACAATGAAATAGCATGTGTTTGGGTCATGTTGTGATGTTATTTCTTGCTACACCACCATGTCTGAATCCATGTTGGTGGAATTGCTTGTGTTTGTGACCATGGAAGGTCTTGTGTCAATTAAGGATGCAATTATCTCCATGATCCAATATTAGTGATTTTCACTGGATCGGATTGCAGAAGTCTTGTTCCCTTGCCGTATTGTTGTTTTCAAAATGTGGCCACAATCAAAACTTGTAATTTAGCCCGAGAGTCATTTTTCAAATAAATTGTTTTTGGGAGATTAAAACATCAATTAATATTTGTTCAAGTGGGAGACTATTAGAATTTTATTCTAATTTAGACTTCTATTAATTGGATATTTTATTTTTATAAAATAAAACGGGCTAAATTAATGCGGTTAATGGGACTTGACTTATAAGGCCTGATTTGTTTGACCTACTATTGTTAAGGCCTTGATTTTAGCAGACATGGTCTGACAGTTGGTGTAGGCCTATCCTAGAAAGCCCATGATGGGAGGGCCCTAGGGTTACATTATATATTTGGCTAGGTCCCCTCTCCACTACACACTCTGATAATCGCTTGCCCCATTGAAAGCTGTCAATATCGATGAGAGATAGAGAGGAAGAACTAGCCAAGGATGTTTGTCTAAACATCCATATTGATCAACTATCAATCATTGATGTAAGGTACGCTAATATAAATTTATATATATATAGTGTTCTAGATTCATGGTGTATCGATCCTGTGATTAAAAAATTTTCTTACAGTTTATGCATGAAAACATATTTTAATTTGTCTTTGACCAAACAATTTTTACAATTTATTATAAACTAGAATGCCACAGAATATATTGATATCAATATTTTCACAAAATACTCGCAAGTAAGACACAAAATGGGTCTTGACCCACGTAAGACCCAACATAAAATGCCGGGTTAAGATGATCCGATCCAAACTAAATGAATCTGAACTGTTGGAGTTTGATGGAGCATTACAATGACCCTACATGGCACAACAAATGATAATTCATTTGTATTTTAAACAAACAAACAAACAAAAAAAAAACAGTTAGCCATACTTGCTCTCTTTAAAGCTCTCTAATTTGTCGATCAGTTTTGGTTCGGTTCCAAAAATAATTTTTGCATTTTTCTTGGAGTTGGCTTAATTGTCAGTCATGTCAAAATTAAATACGGCCCAAGTTATTTCGATACGTGCCAGGCCGAAATTATTAATAAGTATTTCATGGCCCAATCAATCAAGATGGAATAAAATAAAAAATAAATAAAATCATACCCTTATTTTTCAGGACTATTAGGCAAGAATAACAAAAATGGCTAAAAATAAGTACTTGTATAACTAAAAGTATCAAAAATCTTGGCCATGTGATACTGAAAATTTGAAATTCAAATAAAATGCCACAACTGTTGTGATCAAGAAATAAGATGCACCACCCATTCAAATGCTCAAGTTTCAATAGGTCATCCAAGCTCCAAGAATAAAGGGGAGTTTGTAATGCCCCGAAACCTCTAGCTAATTATGAAAACATCTATTTATAACCATCTCACAAAAACATAATAACATAAAAAGTGAAGAAAACCAAACATACATGCGAATATGCCAAAAGGGAGGTTTACATAATTCGTTTATTACGTGTACACATGCTTAACTTTCTAGTTTCTAGCTCAATCCAAATACATAACTAACTAAATGCTTCAAAGCGTCCTCCTACCTCTTCCTCGTACCTATCTTCCAATGTCTTAAATCCAGCCAAAACATAATAAAAGCAACAATGTCAACATTTACACATGTTGAGTAGAAATTCGCATGGACATGAGGTGTTCGTGTGAAATTGCATATTGTCATAAAAGCACATAACCACACATAAAACCATAGAAATTTCAGTTTTTTTTTATCAAATCACATAAATTTCAGCTCTAATGGGGCATCACAATCCAATCGTCTTATTACTATTTTCCACCTCGAAGGGCGGCTACCTTATCTCGTCGTGCAGCAAACCAATTTCCAACCGAAACTCCCACCCAACCTAAACACACCGGTGGTCATATCTCAAGTATATGCCGAAATCCTACGACCCACAACTAATACATGGAACACTCCATTCATGCAAGATGGGAATAGGCATGGATTGCGAGAACTGTTTTAAGACCAGCAAGCCCATTGCCGCCTGGCTGAACTCTAGCCCCATCCAGATCGAAAACACATAGGGCCCTTATACACATAATTCCAACGCGTGCAAATCACAATTTCATCACAATACACACTGATTCAGCTCAAATTCAGCACAAAGTACCCAAATTTCCAGTTTTGCGAAATCGACATTTACAACGTTGAACTAAAATTTCTAGCCTTCAAACTACTAAAATTCCGGCCTAAACCTACTGGAAATCCACATATATATTCCCAAGGTTGTAAAATAGACTTTTATTTGATAAATTTTTGGATTTTCAGTTCACAAAACCTGAAATTTTGAGACTGCGATGCGAAACGTTTTAGCGCGCAACTTCTGAAATTTCCAGCTTTCGTAATCCGAACTTCCAGCTTTGAAAAACCTGTATAAAACCCAGGTTTTCAGTTGGGAATTTTTGGATTTTCCAGACTTATAAAAATTGAAATTTTCAGCTCTGAAAACAAGTTTTCTATATGAATAGTAATTTCCAGCACATGCACAACTCGAGATTTAAGCTTGGAAAACTTAAAATTATAGCTTCTAGTACATATATAACACTCTAACAAGGTATAAAACATAATAACATAGCATAATTACAACAATTTCAACATGCTTATTCTAGAATTTAACCAAACATGCTCAAGGCAACATCATAATCATCATATTCACATATATA
Organism: Petrea volubilis; assembly: GCA_026212405.1. Classification (NCBI taxonomy): domain Eukaryota; kingdom Viridiplantae; phylum Streptophyta; class Magnoliopsida; order Lamiales; family Verbenaceae; genus Petrea; species Petrea volubilis. The sequence continues at coordinate 7,961 of JAOWBU010000786.1, forward strand.
ACCAACACATCTTGAAATCCCTTAAACCCAAGATGGAAACCAACTTGTGGTGACCTCCTAGGTCTTATAGGGAAGATAACATGCTAATAAATTAAGAAAAAACCTAGCCCTAGCTCATGCCATAGGCAAATTTCTACCTTAATGTGTCTTTCTTTCTTTCTTTGTAGGGTTTGGAGTAGGGAGAGTGTTTGAAGGGGTGAGAGGCTTTCAAGACTTGAAGGATAGGAAAGTTGAATGAAAACAAGAGGAATGAAGTGAGTGTGTGTGGCCGAATTTTAGGGTGTGTGTGTGGTTTTTGGTATTTTTTCAAGTAATATTACATATATACTAATAACAAGACATAGCATTAAAATAGCATTAAGTCCTTGTCTAATTATTACCCTAATTAGCCAAGTATTTGGTCTAAGTAGCTTAAGTGTTGCTCTACTCTAACCATGGCCAAACATGTATTCATACTTCTAGAAGGTGTATGCCAAGTGTATTTATACATTGCATTTGACAAGCTTGGTGGATAAGACTCAATACAAGCCTAGTATTTAATATTTTCTATTTTCTCTCCCAAAACCCCTTCAAAATTCGTCCACCCATCTTTTAAATCTGAAAATGTAGGTTATTTTCTTGTATTATATATATAATTAGGGAAAGAAATAATATCTAGGGGTAGAAAATACAATTTACGCATTTCTTAGGGGTTTTAGGGCATAAAAATCGAAAATTCATAATTAATTTAGAAAAATTCCAAAATTATGAAATTTAATCTTTATAAATCTGAAATTATACATATATTTTCCAGAAATTAAAAATGTTTTAGTTATATTTTAAAAAATTGCAATCTAGGATATAGAAAGTTCGAAAATTGTGTTCGAATGTCAAAGTCGTCTAAAATTTGGAAAATCATGTTATTTATTCAAAATTGCATCTTATCCATGCATAAAAGTCTACAATACTTATTTATATTATTTTTGAAAACTAATGAGTATTTAATAGATGAATTTTCCAAGAATGGTAATCAAAATTCGAAAATTAGTACCTTACCGTTCAAATTATACATTAGTCTCAAAATCAAACTAAAAATAACAAGTAAGAATAACATTTCCAAGAAGCATGAGATTTCATATCAATTATTTAAATAATAAGGAATACCGGGTCGTCACAGAGTCAATTGAAGCTTCAAGCTATAAAAGGGAGCTAGCATTACCAAGTTCGATAGTCTACAGTCAAACAATCAACTCAATGATAACTCAATCAAGAAGCCTACACTTATTTAACTTTTTAGCTAAAATGAACCAAAATTAGCTTATGTCATTACTTTGAAAAATGTTAAGCAAGGCTTCGTTTTCTTCGAGATGGAATTTTCAATGCATTCTCTCTATAGCGTCATTAGGTCATAGCTATCAATCACCCAATTGGGATGAGATATCAATGCCACTCAGTAGTATCCTGCATTCATGTCGAGTGCATGCATAAGGAATTATAGCTAAAATAATCAATGTTCGTAAAATAGTGCAAGTCTTTCAATTCACTTGTGTGTAGCCATCGTACAAAGTCATCAATGCATTCACTTGTAGTCAAAGTCCCCAACAGTCTTGCAATACACTTATATATATATATATAGCTTGTGTCATCAATGCACACGTTTGTAGTCAAAGATTGTAGTACTTATTTCAAATAGCTATCATCTTTCAATGCAATTCCTCATTTTATGTTTTCGGTCCCTCTTCAAAATCCTTTGAGTATTGAATTTTTAAGTCATGTATTCAGTTATGTAGAACCTCAGGGCAATGTTTTAAATCCCAGACTGTTCATCGAACCAAAACATCAACTAGGTTACGGGTCATTGGTCCGATCGTCGGATTAACTGCAGTTGAACTAATGATGTCATAATTTTTCTCTCTAAAATTGATATTTAAAACCAAAAATGCAAATAATATTATAGACAACAATAAAAATATAAGTTAATGATCAATCAAGTTTGTAAGAGAAAAAGAAAGAACACATTCCATTTAACATTAAAATAATAAAAGTTTGCTTAAGAAATTTTAATTATCCTAAATCAAGTTGGGAATTTGTAATTTAAAACAAGAAAAAATTGTGAATCTGTTGATGGAGTGAGACAAGGGAGAGAAAAAAAAGCACTAATTTAGGGCTTAATTTATACAAGGAAGTAACCTGGTTGATTTTAATAATCAGGCCATTTTTTTTGAACAGTTAGCGGTCTAGCAAGTCGAATTGGTCGATCCACTCCGAGCTAGGTATTAAAACATTGCCTCAGGATTAGCTTTTGCCTACTCCGGTGCAATCATTTTGAATTAGAAATTAGAGGCACACTTTACGTAAAAAAAAACACATCTCATTGTGTATTTAATGCACATTGGCACACCTGCACTCAATACAAACATACAAATTTAATGGTATACAACCTCACGCAAACATACAAATTTGGCAAGCCATTTTGTAGTGTCTAATTTCTCATCTAATTTAGTGGTTGTGGAATCTTACGACAAGCACACGAAATCACTAATTTTTTTATACAAATATATAAAATTGGCATGCCCAACGGGACAGTGTCAAAAGTGCCAAAAAGGGTTTGCCTATATGTAGTTTTTAGGAACCATGTCTTATTCAATTCTCTTACATACCTGCATTCTTTATATAAAAATCACGAAAAAAAGAACCAATATAGCACCGTATTCCTGAAGCCAACCCAAAAGCAATCCAAATGATACAGAGAGAGCAAACATGAAATGGAACATCATGCCAAAGAGAAAGGTTGAAATGATCCCCCTCCTAATGTTTAGGCAATTATTCAAAGGGTTGAACAGAATCGTAGCATGCTTGCAAAGGTGCCAATTTAGGAAGCTCCGTACGTCATGGGCAAATGGATTGAGGAGTCTAACCATAGATTCTAGGAGCTTTAGGAGAGATAGTGAAAAGAAGAGAGTGAGGGAGGCCTAACTATGACTTCCATGCTAGAGTTACTTCGAGTATCCGATCTACACTTCAAAATAAATATCCGAAACGTGGCAACAAAGATGGACAACTTTGCTAAAATTTTGCTGGTGAAGGAGCCTCTACAACTGAGTGAGATTGAACAATATTACAGGCCAAAATAGGCCGAATCACAACTAGAGAGATTGAATCTTGGAAGTAACTATCATTGTGGAGGAAGTAGCCTATAGTTTGACCATGGTAAGCGGGTGACATTCTGTAATGGCCCTATAATTCCTTTATATTTTTTTAAAAATAAATAATAATTGTCACATAAAATTTGTACAAAGTACAAGAGTTACAATTTTCAAAAAGAATACAAAAGTAACTTTATTGTGTAAAAGGCTTTCAAACGCTTCTGCTGCACCACTCTGATCCGCTATCTCATTTCTTTCTAAAAATAGTCACATAAAGAAGAATCAACGCAACGGTTGAGTAGAAATTTTACTTAATCACATAAGGTGTTCATGTGTATAATATATACACATAGTCACGTAATAATTCACATAATACTTTACTTTTGGATCACACTATCGTGATCATAATTTCTTTATAACTCCCACACAATATTCACCATAATTACATCAATTCCATCCAATCTTAGTGTTTCTCTAATCACACCAGTGGTCATATCTTGAGACTATGTCAATTTCCTACGACCCACAACCAATACATTGAACACTTTGTCCATGTAAGATGGGGTTAAGATATGGATGGCGAGAATTGTTTTAAGACTGGCAAGCCCATTTCTGCCCGGCCAAACTCTAGCCCCATCCATACCGAAAACACATTTGGGTTCGGCATGCACAAATAAAGATTATCACATAAACATATTCTCACATAATTTCACATAAGAATCATGATTTCATGTTTTAGGGAAGCATATATTGGACATAATAAGGCATGAGCATAAACTAGAGCATATAAATACAATTGAGGAGTACTTTAAACATGGTGGCATCTAACTTGTAGTAAAACATAATTCCTAGGCTTATTTGAGCATAATAGCAATTAAGTATGTAAAAGCATAGAACAAGTAAACTTATGTAATTAAGCAAAATTCCTACCTTGCGTATAATTTTCATGTTTATATAATATGTAATAGTGAACTAACATATGAAGAAAGTGAGTGCAAGTGTGTGTGTGTATGTAAAACCGTGTATGTGTGTGTTTGTAGGAGTGTGTAGGATGTGCACTATATATATATATGTACGTATAGTGTGTGTGTGTGTGTGTGTGTGTGTAAGGAGTAGTGTGAAGTGTGTGTGTTGTGTGAATTGAAGACAAGTTTTCTATTTATAGTTCTTACTCCAAGGAATGGCATTATTATATTTTATAACATTAATTAGCATTAATGGTTATCTTCTAACTCAATGTATATGCGGTAGTCTATACTTATACAAGTCTTACTCTAACTGCCCTTAGTTGTTACCCTAATCCCATGAATCATACTCTAGGTAAAATAGATGAAAGCAAATGTTAATCTTTTGTAACATGATTTATACAAGTGTAAAGGTGTCATTTAATGGTATGCTCAAATATCTTTAAAAGATAAGATAAAAGATAAGATATTTTAATAAAATATTAACACAAAATCAAATCAAATAAAATCTAATTTTTATTGTCCTAATCTTATAAAATTTGAAATCATATCTTTATTTAATTAAAAATTCGAATTTGTATTTATTTATTTTTGTAAAAATCGAAAATTAGGGTTTTCGGGCATAAAATCCAAAGATTCATAATTAATTTAGAAAAATTCCAAAATTATGAAATTTAATCTTTATAAATCTGAAATTATATTTATATTTCCCAAAAATTATAAATTTAACATATAACTTTTCAAAAATTGCAATTTAGGATATAAAATTTCTAAAATTGTGTTAGAATGTTAAATTCCTCTAAAATTTGGAAAATTACGTAATTTATTCAAAATTGAATCTTCTCCATGCATAAAAGTCAAGAATACTTATTTTTATTATTTTTGAAAACTCATAAGTATTTAATAGACGAATTTTCCAAGAATGGTATTCAAAATTCGAAAATTAGTACATTACTATTCAAATTATCAATTAATCCAAAAAATCATACTAAAATGTGAAACAACAAGTAAAAATGGCATTTTCAAGAAGCATACGGTTTTATATCAATTATTTAAATAATAAGGATTACCGGATCGTCACACGTTCGAATCCAGAAGCATATGCTTGGAAGGGAATGGTCAGGTACAAGGAATAATTCTGAAGAACCGGCTACAAACTACGCATTGCTATACATAAATGGATGATGCCAATCTACCATGGTATGAAATGAAAACATAGTCGTGTCTCATCAAGAGATACCTTAAATGCTGCGACAAGAGCTTGTGAGGTATAAGTGGTCAACCTCGCCACCCAAGCATTCTCATCCATATTATGACACCCCCCTCGCTAGGATCATCCTATACGAGTAGGGCTCACTTAACGATCTTATTGAGTATCAATTTTTCCAATTGATACTCAATACTTGCAACTTATTCAGTACTACTCAATAATAAAATCGAGATAAAACAAAATCGCAATTAACTTACATAGAACTGTAAGGTACAACTATCCAAGTACAACACTTTAACTAGTGATTTTCCATTTTCTATTAAATAACCCAGTCTGCTACATAGGATAAACAAGTATGTCCTAATGATTGGTAACGCTCCAATCGCCTTAACCAAGTCCCCTCAACCAATTTTCCTGAAACTGAGGTAATGAACAGAAGGAACCTGGGTTGGTAAGTCCAAATGACTTAGTGAGGCGAGAAATATACATGCAGATATATAAACTGAAAATAAGAGTCATAAACTAACAAAATAATGAATCATAAAAAGGTGTGTATACACAAACTTGAACAAGACAGATGGTGAGCCATGAACGGAATCTCCAATCTTATGACTACCTAAAACAGATAAACATATCATAAAATTCTTATGCCTCCCCTTTGTATCAAGGAGAGACTTTGAAAACGATAAATGGTAAACGGTAAGTGTACCACATGCCCGTGCAATACACCGAGCCAATCCCTACTACAATTAACCTCCAACTGTGTGTAGGAATCAGGTCCAACAGAATTGTATTACATAAGAAGGTTCTATCAACGGTCCGTTTCGCCTGATATACCCCACTCACATGTACCTGGGCCCAAACTTCCCAAGGGCGTCCCCAAGGGTATCAGTAAATCATAGTAAGACAGAATAGCTCACAAACTGTCAATAAAACAATAGCTTGTTTCCAACACTAGGGATACATAAAAACATAATTAAAACATAATACCCCAAGGGTGTCAATAAATCATTTTTGAAACAGACATAACTGATAATATTAGAAATGATATACTTTTCGGGTGTAACTTGACTTATAATTCAGAAAAATATTTTGTTGAAATATAGAGAGTAAGATATAATTCCAAAAGATTCGGATAACATAAATCAAATAGGGTAGACCATACGAATAATAGTTGTAATATATAATTCAATGCCCCAGCAAGGAAGGTAAAAGGCACTCACCTTAAAAGCTTATTGTCTCACCAAGTTTATAAATTAGGTGGACTATATCAACTTGGTAATCTCCTTTTCAAGAGTGTTTTAGGAAATACGAGCATATATAGAAGGGCTAATAGATATATATGTATGAAAAAAGAAGGGTTTAATGATATATATATATATATATATATGTTTGTGGAAGATATGGTATAAAAGGAGAGTGTTTTGTGTGTTGAGAGTGGAGTGAGTGTGGGTGGGTGTGTTCTAGGCGGGATTTAGTGTGATAAAATGGAGTGCCAAGCTCCCCTATTTATAGAAATTGTTGTAAGGAATAGGATTATTATATACTTTAAGTGAATTTTTAATTATCTTATCCAAATCTTATCATAATTTTATCCAATCTTGTCATAATCTTATCTAATTTTATCCAATCTGATCTAAGATTTTATCTTGAACAAGCATTTAATGAAAATGACATTTTTCCTATCTTGAATATCATATATTATACAAAAATGATCCTATTATATAATATATAATTAAAATTTTGAAAATTATTTATATATATATACAAGGCTATATTTTCAAAATATATATACTTATATATATGGCTTTTAAATGAATTAATATGTTGTAAGTTTTGAAAATACTAGGAAGTACCGGAGCATTATAGATCTATATATATAATTTCAATATATAAAATTGGGATGTCACACATATCCTCAAGAAATCAATCTTATTCTTTTTTCTGAGGGTTTAGAGTTTTTATTTTTATATTGTTTAATGGGGAAGGGTCGTAAACCATAATTAATATATTGCTAAATTCACCACACAATGTGAGGAAGTCGAAATGGATGATAATTTAGAATTGCTTTTATTTTATAATTCTTTAATTGGTGAAGCTTTGTTGTGGTATATCAAGTTGGAAATGAGTTCTATTCAAGATTAGCCAACCAAGGGGATACCCCATCAAAATCAGTACATTTGGTCCAATAATTATGAGACAACCTAAAGACGAAAGCTCAGATGAAATATTTCGAAGATGGGCGGCTCAGATCTCACATTCAGGCCCAGGATTCCAACGAGATAGGCCCGTCACAAAAGGCCAAGGGTAGGAGGCCAAGCCCACAACGACAGTCCAGCCATCCCTCCTATAGGCCTAATTGTGAGGAGGCCTAACTTAGTTTTCCGCCCCTGAAAAGTAGATTAAATCCAAGCCTTATCCATTATAAGGTCATTTGAGCCCTTCTCCCTCCAACCGACTAAACCTACAAGATTTGACCTTGGTTATCCTCAAATCTTAACTAACTTAGAGGTATGAGGAACCACCTTCCAACCAACCCCCAAAAATTAGACCTTTCTAATTTGGAGGAAGACACCCTAAGGACTCCTCAAGCAGGTGAGCGCAAGCCCTCCCCCCAACACACATACACACACACTAAAGGTTAACTTCCCTTCATTTTGTAACCAAGTTCTAAACTTGAACGCTCTCTTCACTCTCTTTAATCTGCATTTATTACACTCATCTAAGCTCATGAATCGAACACACTACAAACATAAATTATCCACTCACATGTAGGATTCCACCTAATATTCTTCCTACCTTAATATGCCCTTTCGTGGTAGAACCTGATCTACGACTAGCCTCGGGTTCTTGTATGGCTGATGTCTAGTGTACTTTTGGAGTGTTTAAGCCGCACGTACCACTCTCCTTAGTCTCTCTGCTTCGTTATGTGAGGCATCTCACAGTCAGGAAAATACCACAGCAGAACGGTGTGGCAGAGCACATGAACAGAACCCTTTTGGAGACTTCTCTGGAAGCACCCGCTCTTCTCGCAGGTTTTTCTCCTGTAGTAAGTTGAGTGGTTATAACTCCTTGCTCTTCGTTCAATTTTCCAGGTTGGATTTTTTAGATCAAATAGGACTAGTTGGGTAGATAGAGGTGGTAAAATCTAACCTTTCCATCGATGTTTAGCAGGGCAGGTCGCTTGAGTGTCAAAACCAAGCGGTGGTTGTTTTTCCTTGGCTCATCATTGATCTCTTGGAAAAGCAAGAAAGAAGAAACTGTATCCAAGTCCAGCACAGAATTTCCAAGGTGCATACTCACTTAATTTAGTGGAGTTTAACGCTTTTTTGCAGGTTGGGTCCCCTAAAGCAGCAAGTCCTTCCTTGAAAATAGGATTCCTAAGGATTCCCCCTCGCTCAACAATTTCCTCCTACAAATTTTCTAGGCTACAAAAATTTGGTTTGCGTCACAAGGAAAGTCTATTCCATAGTTACTTCTATCAACTACCTCCTGAGATTTCCATATCGGAATTAAACCAATATGAAGCAAATACCCGAGGAGTCAACCAAGGAATACATGGGTAGATCTGTTCGATTTAGGAACTTTTATCCAGTAATCATGCCTAAAGAAGTTACATTAGTTTTGTCATAGGGGGTGTGCACCTCAAATTGAAAAAGAAAATGTTTAGCCAAAGATTTGAGTCTATTTTTAACCTAATCAAACATGTAGCAGAATACAAAAAATTATTAAAGAAAGATAACTATGGAGGTCACCATGACAAGGTCGCTCAATATCAAGTAGGCCTAGCTAAAGTTCAAAATAAGCAAGAAAATCTTGAAGAGAGTTAATGGAAGAACAAAGTAAAGTTAGCCCAAGTTGTTTGCCAAAAGAACATAGTTTGTCCAGTTACGATAAGGAAAGCTGTTACACTTTTGATGTATCAAAAACTAAGCCTATTTTTGACTAGCTAGTGGCTGATGACAAAATTAAAATTTCTAATGATCATAGAATGGCATCAGTCAAAGAGCTGGAGAGTACGTCTTACTGCAAGTTTCATAATGCTTGGACTCAAAACACTAATGAATGTTTGGCTTTTAGGTGGTTGATCTAGAAATTTTGGATAATGGTACTTTAGGGTTTTTACTTGAGTGAATGAACAAAAACCAAATTGGAATCGACAAGAAACCAATCTAGCCAGAAGGAGTGAACATGATCAATATACAAGATAGAACGATCGAAAATGAAGACCAATAGAATGAACAAATGGTGGTACTACCAAAGTTGCAACTAGGTCTGTATGGGAGATGCAATTCTGAAATGGTAACAGTGCCATGGTTTTATCTAACAAGAACAATGAGTCCACATTACCTTTATGGAAATCCTAAGGTTGGATGTTCTTTGGTTCCAAGCGGCATATCCTGTGACATCCCGATTTTATACATTAAAATTATATATATAGATCTATAATGCCCCGGTATTTTCTAGTATTTTCAAGAATTACAACTTATTAATTTATTTAAAAGCCATATGTATAAGTATATGTATTTTGAAAATATAGCTATGTGTATATATATATATATGTATATAGAATTTCAAATTTATATAATAGGATCATTTTTGTATAATATAGGATATTCAAGATAGGAAAAATGTCATTTTCATTAAAAGCTTATTCTAGATAAAATCTTTGATAACATTATGATAAGATTGGATAAGATTAGATAAGATTGTGATAAGATTGGATAAGATTAGATACGATTATGATAAGATTGGATAAAACTAGATAAGATTGTAATAAAATTGGATAAGATTAGATAAGATTATGATAAGATTGAATAAGATTAGATAAGATTATGAAAAGATTGGATAGGATTATGATAAGATTGGATAAGATTAGATAAGATTGTGTAAGATTAGATAAGATTATGATAAGAATGGATATGATTAGATAAGATTGTGTAAGATTAGATAAGATTATGATAAGAATGGATATGATTAGATAAGATTTGAATAAGATAATAATAATTAGAAAATGACTTAAAGTATATAATAATCCTATTTCTTGCAACAATTGCTATAAATAGAGGAGCTTGTCACCCCATTTTCCTCCCACTAAATCATGTCTAAGACACACCCACCCACACTCACTTTGCTCTTAACATACAAAACACTCCATATTTATAGAATATCTCCTATCCATACATATATATATAGACACACATAAACCCTTCCTTTCACATAATCTCCTTAATTCCATAAAACACTCTTGAAAAGGAGCTTACCAAGTTGACATTGTGACGACCCGATAATCCTTATTATTCAAATAATTGATATAAAATTTTGTTGTCTTAAAAATGTCATTTTTACTTGTTGTTTCACATTTTAGTCTGATTTTTAGGATTAATTGATAATTTGAACGGTAAAGTGCTAATTTTCGAATTTTGATTTTCCCTCTTGAAAAATTCATCTATTAAATACTTATGAGTTTTCAAAAATAACATAAATAAGTATTCTAGGCTTTTATGCATGGAGAAGATGCAATTTTGAATAAATTACATAATTTCCAAATTTTAGAGGAATTTGACATTCTAACACAATTTTGGAAATTTTATGTCCCACTTTTTGAAAATTTATATGTTCAATTTTTAATATTTGGGAAATATAAATATAATTTCAGATTTATAAAGATTAAATTTCATAATTTTGGAATTATTCTAAATTAATTATGAATTATCAGATTTTATGCCCTAAAACCCTAATTTTTTATTTTTACAAAAATAAATAAATACAAATTCGAATTTTTAATTAAATAAAGATACGATTTCAGATTTTATAAGATTAGATAAGATTATGATAAGATTAGATAAGATTGTGATAATATTAGATAAGATTTGGATAAGATTTGATAAGATTATGATAAAATTTGGATAAGATTAGATAAGATTATGAAAAGATTAGGATAAGATATGATAAGATAATAATAATTAGAAAATGACTTAAAGTATATAATAATTCTATTTCTTGCCCTAAACTCTATAAAAGGGGGGGGGGGGCATTATCTTTATTTTCCACACACAACAACACAAATCCCGTCTAAAACACCCCCACCCACACTCACCTTACTCTCAACACCCAAAACACTCCATATTTATCAAATATCTTCCACCCACATATGTATATATATAAACACTTCTTTTTACATATATATATATATATATACCTATTAGCCGTCTATATAGCCCTTTCTCTTTTTCCCTAAAAACATTTGAAGGTAGAATCATTACCTTTCTCATAAGTAGTTTAGGCAATACGATCTTAGATTATTTTCATAAACAAGACTTTAACTTGGGTTTACCAAAATAATGGTGAAAATACCAAGTAATTGCCTATGTTCATATTTTAAGATTTTGTGTCTCAAATTATTTGCTATACATGTCAATATCATGATAATTGATTTCATGCAATTATGCTTTCATAAAAGTACATGCACAAACATGATATATTTATTTATGCTCTTTATGATCTATGTGTTATGAGAAAGTTATTCTCAATTATGTGTTGGGCCCGAAATATTGTGGAATAGATGTTGTGACACCCGTACCCATTTATCAACCTTATTATTATTATTATTAGTATTATTATTGTTGTTGTTGTTGTTGTTATTATTATTATTATTATTATTGATATTGTTATTGCCGTTATTTCTATTAATAATGATTATTATTTTCATTGTTATTATTATTATCATAATTATGGCTATTATTAATATTATTAGTAGTAAAATCCTATTGGGCTTAGGTTTATTAGGCTAATTCTATTAAACTTAGGATTGTTGGACTAATTCTATTAGGCCTAAGACTATTTCATGACTTATAAATCCTATAACCTATCAAATTAGGATTAATCCTTATATTTAGTTGGAGATTTAGGGTTACACACTAATAAGAAATAAACATAATTGACAAGAGAGATCGGTGTTCTCATTATTACATACATGAGTCACGGCCAATAAATGGAAACAGGTATTGTACAATCTATACTTTCATCTTCTCCATTGTTCCATTATCCAATAGGACTATACAATAAAAAGAAAAAGGGCAGCGAGAGCATTGTGGCTTGATATGATTACACATTCATCCACATACACACACATTAGTTAAATTGGATGGTGCACATATCACCGTACACATATAAACATGGGCACACACAAAAGGTGTTAATGTGTGTTTTAAATTTACAATCATTACATTGTGTGTGCAAATTTCACCTTTTGGTGTGTGTGGAATAGGAAACAAAGAGTTGTGTTTTAGATTGTTTTGTTTAATAATAGACTTGTACATATTGCTTTAAGGATTGCACAATTAGTTTTTTTAGATTGTTTTGTATAATAATAGACTTGTACATATTGCTTTAAGGATTGGACATTGAATTGGAGTATACGCATGACACAAACACACACTTAAGGTGTTAATGTGTTATTTTGTTCATTGTAATGATTACAAATTGTGTGTGTAATTTTCACCTTTTGGTGTGTGTGGAATAAGAAGCTTGAGGGTTGGTTATCTAGGGGTATATGTATTTGTGTATATATATATATATATATGAGGGTTGGTTATCTAGGGGTATATGTACGTATATATATATATATGTATATATGTATCTATATGCTCTTGTAATAGTAGTATAATATTAGCTTAGTAATAGTTACACGATTTGATTTCTATAATTTGGATAGTAAGAAAAAAAATAAATAAATAGATAATAGAGAGAGAGATTAGGGTTAGGTTTTCATGAGGTTCTGCAATTATGAATTTTATACGATTATGTAGTAATAGATTAATATCCATATCTTATATGCTTAGATTCAGCGGATCGGGATTAGATTTTTGAGTGGTCAAGGGTTTGACAAATTAAGGGAGTGATTGATTGAGGTAAGTGGTCTCTTCCCTCTATTTGTTTTTATAAAAATATGTCTTTCTTAAATTTATGCTTTCGTTGAAAAAGTTATTTTCATATATAAAAAGTAGATTTGAGCATGCTATTTTGTGAATTTTCTATATAAAAAGCGAAAATTGTTTTGTGTTGTGCTATATGTGTATATATGAACATGCTCCGAACACTTGGAATACTATTGGTAGGAACGAGTTCTGAAATTTCCGACCGAGCTACGGGGTACAGTAGCAATTTCCGAACCCACTTAACGGGGTTGTAGTTAAGGCCCTCCTACGGGTAATAATAGTAGTGTTTGAACCCACTTAACGGGGTTGTAGTTAAGGCCCTCCTAGGGTAATAATAGTAGTGTCCGAACCCACCTATCGGGGTTATAGTTAGGGCTTGATCAAGTTGGCCAATAGAGATTTCGAATGTTCACGAGCATGGATATATAAATAAATTTGTCTGATTCTGTTTTGTTATCCGTTTCGTTACTTGAAAGTGGAAAACGTTGATTTTTGAATATTGTCTATGTGTGCAATGTGTGATTTTAATATATATATATATATATATATATGTAACTTGCTCAAATTCGATAGAGGGTCAAGGGATCCCTTACTGGGCGAGTGCGCTCACACCGCTAATAATCATTTTGCAGAGGATAGTGCCGAGAAAGGTGACGAGGAACACTTTTGGATTTGGTGATTGGATTGAAGGTCCCTGCTTAGAGACTTTAGTTATAGTTATTTGTTTTGATGTTTTCTTTTATGACTATCCATTAAGACTATTATAGATTGGTTTACGATTTATGTTTTAGAACTGGAGATGTAATGGTTAAGGTTATTATCTTTTCCGCTGCAATGTTCGAGTAAGATTTTTCAATAAATATTTTATGGCATTTTAGTATGTTTTGATTTCCGTGGCTTGGTGTCTCTGAGTCCTTTGGGCTTAGGGGCATCGCCGTGTTGCTGTCCCGGATCCGGGGCGTGACAGATGTGGCTGAGTTCCGCCGGGACATTCTATTGGAGATGCCGGTATTAAGTGTTCTAGCCCTCTATCTCCTAATCCATCCTCATATGGACAGAGCGTTCCATGTGAGAGTGGGTCATAGGCTTCGGCATATACCCGGATTATGACCACTGGTGTGACTCGGTTGGGATTGGTGGAATCGCGGAGTGACTCGGTTAGAATATTGATTATTTGACCGTGGTGGGAGTTATAAGGTATTACGTCATTGTATGTGACGAACAGGGAGTATTATGTGATTTTGTATGTTTATGTGCAAGTTTCACACACTTGCACCTTATGTGATCGAGTAATAGTTCTACTCAACCGTCGTGTTGATTTTTTTTTATATGACTATTTTTAGAAAGAAATGAGATAGCGGATCAGAGTAGCACAGTGGAAGCATTTGGAAGCCTTTTACACAATAAAGTTACTTTTGTATTCTTTTTGAAAATTGTAACTCTTGTATTTTGTACAAATTTTATGTTAAAATTATTATTTATACAACTATGAAAATATTACCATTGCGTATTTCAGTTCAATATATTTTAATAAAATAAAGGGTATTTTTTCGGGTTGTGACAGACATAGTCCACCTACTTCATAAATTTGGTGAGACAATAAGCTCTTAAGGTGAGTGCCTTTTACCTTCCTTGCTGGAGCATTGAACTATATGTTATGAATATTATTCGTATAGCCTACACTGTCTGATTTATGCTATCCGAATCTTTTGGAATTATATGTTACTCTGTATGATTCGACAAAATATTTTTTTCTAAATTATAAGTGAAGTTATACCCAAAAAGTGTTGCATTTCTGATATCGTTAGTTATATCTGTTTTAAAAATGATTTATGAATACCCTTGGAATATCATATTTTAATTATATTTTTATGTATCCCTAGTGTTGGAAACAAGCTATTGTTTTATTGAAAGTTTGTGAGATATTCTATCTTAATATGATCTATTGATACTTTTGGGGACGCCTTGGGAAGTTTGGGCTCAAGTACATGCGAGCGGGGTATATCGGGCAGAACGAACCATCTATAGAACCTTTTTACGTGATACCATTTTGTTAGACCCGATTCCTACATACGGTTGGATGTTAATTGTAGTAGGGATTGACTCGGTATATTGCACGGGCACGTGGTACACCTACTGTTTACCGTTGTCAAGATCGCTTCTTGACATAAAGGGGAGGCATAAGGATTTTATGATATGTTTGCCTGTTTTAGGTAGTCATAAGATTGGAGATTCCGTTCATGGCTCACCATCCGTCTTGTTCAAGTTTGTGTACACACACCTTTTTATGATTCATTATTGTGTTGGTTTATGACTCTTATTTTCATTTTATATATCTGTATGTATATTTCCCGCCTCACTAAGTCATTTGGACTTACCACCCCAGGTTCTTTCTGTTCATTGCCTCACTTTTAGGAAAATGGGTTGAGGTGACTCGGTTAAGGTGATTGGAGCGTTACCAATCATTAGTACATAGTTGTTTATCCTGTGTAGCAAACTAGCTTATTTAATAGAAATTGGAAAATCACTAGTTAAAGTGTTGTACTTGGATAGTTGTACGTTACTATTCTATGTAAGTTAATCGCATTTTTGTTTTACCTAGATTTTATTATTGGGGCAATACTGAATAAGTTGCAAGTATTGCGTACCGATTGGAAAACTCAGCAAGACCGTTAAGTGAGCCCCAGTACTCTTATTGGATTGTCCTAGCGAGAGAGGGGGGGGGGGTGTCACAAGTGGTATCAAAGCTCAGGCCAACTACCTGGGATTCTCGGACTAGGATGTAGGTGCTACGCGTTAGTGATGTCTTTGGTACTGGAATTACGGTGAATCATTGGTGGGCCGGTCGACCAGCAAGTGATTCATTGTAATTATTGTCCAAAGATCTAGGACTATGTTAGGAGTACTAGATAAGTGCTTTAGGGAATGATTAACTGGGATAGTAGGACAACTAGTACCACAGAGTGTTTTGGGTGTATACGCAACTAAGGTCGGGACAAACGTGTAGTCTTCTCTTTTGTTTTGGTTAGACTAGACCATTATGTGTATATGTGCGCCTTAAGTGATATCTTTGAATATGTTTGTACATGCACTGTATATTTGTGACATATATAGTTTTGCGCGACTTGTCATGTTTCTTAGCCAATGCTTTTCATATGTCCTCATTATTACTTTTTCCTCTTTAAATTCAAAAGTTCTCTAAAAATTCATTTTTGCTTGAAACAACTTTTTATAATCTCCATAGGAGATATATGTGTTAATCGAACCCTTGAAACCTATATTCTCTAAAACTATAAGTTTGATTATTACCTATTATTTCTACTTCTATATATATTCACAATATCGATAGTACTTCGGGATATCGTTTACAACCTATATTTATTGTTTGATATAAACAAAAGAAAAAGCAAATTTTGTCTTTGACTTTCTTTTGAAATGATAACTTCAATAGCAACTATTGCCTGTTGTTTTTATAATCATTCTCTTTTACTTCTAAGGCACTCTTGAAAGTTTCCTAAATTAACATCCCTTTTATCTCCTCCTTAAGATGTTTGTAATATAGGGAATTTCCAAATTTATTGAAAGCTCGAATCTTCTAAGAATTACACCAATCTGATTTTTTCTTTACTTCCAAGATGCTATTCAAACTTTTACACACTTATTTGTATCAGTGATGATCCACTAAGAGTCTCTTTTTCCATTCTCACATTTAATCCAAACTTGAGAATATTTCGAAGCTAGTCTTGAGGATTGGTGAGTTATCTTTGATCCTTAGTAAAATTCCTCCTATATATTCCTAA
>JAOWBU010000094.1:0-35000 GCA_026212405.1 Petrea volubilis
CTATCCAATTTTGAACACAAAGTTAGGGCATAAATGAAATCATCATCACTAAAGTAGGTTCAACTTTTATTAGAGTTGTTCTTCTAGAGGCTTAAACTTTTAATGAGGTGGTCATCCAATAATTAGTTGCTTTATGTATTATATAGTAGCTTGACTGCATTTGGCTAGATAAATTTGAGAGGATCTGCTTTCCACTTGCCTATTTCCGGCCCCAAAACTTTAACAATCCACGAAGTCGATGCTCTGTTTTTTTTTTCTCTTTTTTTATTTACAAAATCTCTGTTTGTCTGGTGTATAATTCTTATTGTTGATGATTAGCAACAATTCTTTCTCTTTTTTCCCCCTTTTTTAACTTACAAAATCTCTGTTTGCCTAGTGTATAATTCTTATTGTTGATGATTAGCAATGATTCTTTCTTTCATTCTTGTGTCCTTCTATGAAAATAGTAACTCTGTCTTTTGGAAATCCTAGATGGCTAATGAGATGTATGGATCTTTGTTTGGCAATGTCGAACATGTAATTGGAGGTCCGTATCAAACGGCAGCACCACTGGGTGAGGAATCATTTCTGAGGGATGTTGTGACCCCTATTTATGAGGTTATGCGAAAGGTAAAATCTTTTCCACTGCCAGTGTTGGTTATTTATGTGATATTTTTAAACCTAACTTGTTTATCTTTATTGTTAAAGGAAGCTAGGAGAAACAAAATGGGGAAAGCAAGCCATTCAGCATGGAGAAACTATGATGATCTTAATGAATACTTCTGGTAACTTTATTGATTATCTGAACCTGTCTTTTCTGCTTAACTAGTTATCTGATTGTTGAATATTTATGTATTTTCTGACCCTCCTTTTGCTTCATTCTCAGGACTGAGAGGTGCATGAGGTTGGGGTGGCCTTTGGACCGAAAAGCTGATTTTTTTGTGCATTCAGATGTGATAAAGCCATCGAATAAGGTATGTACTCTCATTTGTTTGCAATTGATGCTCACTTACAAGGAGAAATAAGCAGGCTTTTTGTCATGTATCTTTCTTGAATTTCTTGGCATTTTCTCAACGGAAGGGTTTACTTTTATTCTTGAAGATTGCAATCAACAGATTAAGAATTATGAAAACTACAAAAGACAGTTAGTTTTTCAGCTTTCAGGATGGTAGTTAACTAGGGGACCTTTTAGATGTATTTAGATTGATATTATTATAAAAATGCTATTATACTGTGAAAGTAAATTGTGACCGATTTTAATTGTATGGCCCATAATATTCTGTACATTATTTTAGTAATGCTACCGAAAATGCATGGATAAATGTCTTGGTAGTGCATTTATTTGTTCATTGTTTTTGTTTTATTTTTCTGAAACTTTATGAGGCAAAAAGAGGATCTTATGGTGGTGGTCCATCCTTGTTGTGTTCTTCTCAAAGGCTTTGGTGTATATACATATTAGATGTAATAAAATGCTAGCATGAACTTGTTTGATTGCTATAAAGGAATTCTGAATATTTACTTGGTTATTGGTGCCAACAAGCAACTACTTCTGAGAAAATATATAATAAGGAAAAGTAGATGACAAAATCACTTGATGTTCCTTTGTCTTTTAAGCAGTGTGCCTCGTGATTATGCACTTCAATGTAATTGTGCAGTAAGTAGCCTGTTTGGTGGTAGCATTTGGCAAGGATAACAGAATTTCCTCATGCTATTGACTTTTTCATGGAATTGCTCATTTTATTGGAAGTCGTGATGGTAATTGGTACACACCATGGATGTGCAGTACAGATAGGATTCTTGAGTACCACATAGCTAACAGTTTCCTTCAAAAGCAGTAGATTAAAATGAGCAAGGATCACAGTGGATTATGCATGCTATAATACAAGTGATAATATTTCCAATATTAGACTTGTACAAATATAGTTGAAAAATATTATGTTAAAACATTTAAGAGTCCTGATGAAATCTGCACTTGTAAAGTGTTGTAGTTTGTTTATAAGTTTGTTTCATGGTATTATTTCTTTTCTCCTTGGTTCTGATTCAGATACTGTTCACAGGGAAATAAACAGGCTGTGGGAAAAAGAAAACCGAAGACAAATTTTGTTGAATTGCGCACATTTTGGCACCTTTATAGGAGCTTTGACAGAATGTGGATCTTTTTTACATTGGCTCTCCAGGTATTTTGAAATGCTAAATTTTTCTTGAGAGATTCTTCTGTTATGGTTTTGCCCTGGTGTATATGGGTCCTTAGTTGACTTTATGACTCACGATTAGAGTTGAAACACCCAAAAAACAAAAGGAGAATCAGAACTCTATGAAAGAAATTAAGGGAATGACTCAATAAAAGAAAGAAAGGGAATAATGATGTAGGTTGGAGATGCATGATATTTAAAATAATATGGACATTCTGCTGGATGTATAAGCCTATAAGGACCTCTAACGAAATATTTAATCCTAAACAACTGGACTTTAACTCCATAACTATTTTCTGGAAGTGGTACTAGCGCCTTGCATAATGCAGTTTCCAGATGAGACATGTTCAATTTGACAAGGGCGTCTTTTCTTCATGATTCCTATAAGGTGCCTCTTCATAAGATCTAAATTTTTTCAATCGAAACCTAATTACTTCTTGGATTGAGTTACTAATTCTCTAACTAGGAGCATATGTATCAGGCTTACAAACATGAGGATGACTCCTAACTTTATTTGATCTCTCTTTTATGTGGTTTCTTTAACCATCAGCCTCTATTTATCAGGCTATGATTATCATTGCATGGCATCAAACTGTATACTCGAATGTTCTGTTTGATGAGGATCTTGTCCGGAGCGTTTTGAGCATCTTTATCACGGCTGCTATTTTGAATTTTTTGCGAGGTACCTATAATACTTTTCCTCTTTCTCCCCCTCCCTCTCCCAGTGTGTCTGACCGTATCTTTCTGTCTTTCTTTTCTCTCCTGACTGACCAATTTTTACTTTGAGTTGATGGGAAATTCAATTACTCGAGTCAGAAATGCATTGCCTTTCATATTCAACTGCAAAGAGATTCATACCATGTCTACCAACTATTCTGCAGCTGTCCTGGACATAGTCCTTAGTTTTAGTGCCTGGAGGAGCCTGAAATTTTCCCAGATACTCCGGTATCTCCTGAAATTTACTGTTGCTGCATTTTGGCTTGTTGTCATGCCAGTGACATATTCCAGATCTGTTCAGAATCCAAGTGGGATATTGAGATTCTTCAATAGTTTGGGAGCAGATTGGCAGACCCAATCACTGTATAATTATTGTGTTGCAATTTATTTGATACCCAATGTGTTGGCTGCCGTGCTATTTTTGTTTCCTTTTCTGCGGAGAACTATGGAACGTTCAAACTGGCGTGTTGTTACACTCCTAATGTGGTGGTCGCAGGTAGGTCCTTCTCATTTGTGCAACTGATGAATATTTATCTTGTTCTTTGCATACTAATTTGTCCTTCTAAAATTCCAGCCAAAGTTGTATGTTGGAAGAGGCATGCATGAAGACATGTTTTCCCTTCTAAAGTAAGATTGCAGATCTCCATTATTAGCCAGATACATCATTACCCTGTTGAATGTGCATGCATGTTGATTTGTTATCTGATTTAAATTTCATTTGTGTTGCCTAGTTCCTTTCCTCTTTGTTTGCTCTTTCTATTGTCAATCTATGTTACAAAAGTTGGTGCATATGATATCTATGAAATTGTACAAATTGAACAAACCATGCTTGTTTAGAGAACATAAGTGTCTTTTGGAACCTAATCATGTCTCCCAATGGACATAGCGATTTTGTCTAAGAGAGTTATGAGATCAATGCCAGTTTTACATACTTTTGACAGCATCCTTCTTTGTGCTCAGATACACACTCTTTTGGATTACCCTGATAGTAAGCAAGCTTGCATTCAGCTATTATGTTGAGGTAAGCTCTTTCCATTTATTATGAAATCTGGATTTTATCATGTTTGGGGCTTTGCGCAACATCAGTACGGGAATGAAATGTATGTAAGTTAATAGTTTTCTTCATCTGTTGAAACTCTAAACTATCCTTGTTATAAATCTGCATATGTTTTTCTTACCATAAGTTTACATAGCTGGGATTATTCTTCATTTCGCTTAAAACTTTCTGGATATCACTCTTCCTTGCCATAGGCCTCCACATGGAGGTCCCTTGTTTTCTCTTTTTGGCATCAAAGAATCATGATACTGATTCTTATCTTCACCTTTACAATGTGCTGCATTCTTTCTTGATTTATGCCATTGAGATACTTTTTCATCCAGGGTTGGTTCATGTACATCTTAATTCTTGTAATACAACTGTTAGAGATATTAAATATTTAGTGTATCTCCTGTCTAACAATTTAAGCTTTTACATGAGGTGGTTAATCAATAACAACTTTTGAACAAAAACCAGAAGGTGAATGTGTAATTCCCAGAGGTACAGAACAATGACAGGGTTGATAGTTTTACCTAAATAATTATTGAGTGCATCAGTTCTGGAAATGGCCAATGTCAGGTAAAGTTGCTCTGTCAAAATAACATTAAAACGATCCAACTCCTATGAGGGGTTTGGTATGGTCTGGAAAGAGCATTAATAGCACCAGGAATTATGTGCTTTACCAATCAAGTATTTAAAATCTTATATCCTGTAGCTTCCTACTCTGGAAGAGATGCCTTTTCTTGCCTGACTAATTTTTTTTTTCTTCTTGATTAGATATTGCCATTGATTGAACCAACACGGACTATCATGACTATTACTATCACTAGCTATGATTGGCATGAATTCTTTCCACGTGGTAACATCAATATGACATAGACTATTCGTGTTTGGTGTTACTTTCTAGTCTGTGACCTGATTAGTTTTCACATGGACATGATGCAGCTACTCATAATATTCCTGTTGTGATTGCAATTTGGGCTCCAATTATTCTGGTATGTAATGAGAAAGACTAATTAATTTAAATCTTTCCTGCTAAAATCTCTTCCATATCCTATAAAAACTTTCATTTGAATTTAGGTCTATTACATGGATACACAAATATGGTATGCTATATTCGCAACTTTTATTGGTGGGATATATGGAGCATTCAGCCACCTCGGTGAGGTGAGTGATTCTTTTCCCTTATGCTCAGGTAAGCTCATAAGCTGTCATGGCGTCAAAATAAAATTTTTCTTGATTTTGTCTTTGCCATTTTGCAAAATTGTAGATAAGAACACTTGGCATGTTAAGGGCAAGATTCGAATCTGTTCCTTCAGCTTTCACCAGGCGTCTGGTTCCATATTCCAAAGATGAAGCCAGAGAACATCAGCAGGTACGTAGATATTGTCATTTGGTACTCTGGAACATATCTGCCCATATGTGAGCGAGATATGTTATGAAAACCTTTATTTTTTTTTTGGACAAATATATCACAAATCTTATGACTTTAGCAATTACAAGCTGTTGACAATTACATGTTGATGCCATCTTTCTTGTCTGACTGGAAACTGCCATGGCAGGATGACACGTTGGAAAGAATAAACATTGCAAAGTTCTCTCAGATGTGGAATGAGTTCATATTATCCATGAGAAATGAGGATTTGATAAGCCACAGGTTGGTAATTTTTCTCAAAGACGTGATATTATGTTTAGCTTCAACATGCTCTAAGCAAGATTGAATAACTAAAGGGAGATGAGATTGTTACTGTACCTGTATCTTTTGAAATGCTTTATCCTAGATTGGCTTAAAGTTGATGCTTGTATATCACTAACTTTCCAGGGAGAGAAACCTGCTTCTTGTGCCTTATTCATCAAGTGATGTATCCGTTGTCCAGTGGCCTCCATTCTTGCTCGCTAGTAAGGTAAAATAAGTCTATTTCGTACTTCTTGGACTGTCAATTTGCTTGTGACATGGACTCATTATTTCTAACTGACAGTAGATTCCAATAGCATTGGACATGGCTAAAGATTTCAAGGAGAAGGATGATGCTGAACTCTTCAGGAAAATTAAGAATGATGATTTCATGTATTTTGCAATAATTGAATGCTATCAGACACTAAGGGACGTGCTTCTTGGCCTTCTTTTAGAGGAAGGGGATAAGAAGTAAGGGACCTTACTAGTTAGTTACCTCTCTGTGAAAACTCTTAGCACATGGAACTTATGCTGCTTTTTATCACCAAAAAAGAAAATTCACATTGTCACTTTTTCCTACTAATATGTGGTACTGCATGTATTGTTGATCCACTTTTAGGGTTATTCGGCAAATATGTGATGAAGTGGAAAGGAGCATCCGGGAGCGAAGGTTTTTGAGGGAATTTACGATGAGTGGGCTGCCTCCATTAAGTGACAAATTGGATAAATTTTTAGACCTTCTTGTAAGTTCCACCGCTTGATGCTTGTTCAAATGTTTTAATTTTTCACTACATTCTAGAAATTGTATTTCTCTCGTGAGTTTGTTATAAATATATATATATTTTTTTGTTAAATTTGACAGATGGCTGATTATGAGGATGATCATGTATATCGATCTCAGATCATAAACAAACTCCAGGATATCATAGAGATTATCATTCAAGATGTAATGACTAATGGCCATGAGTATGTCTCTCATAAAATTCATATCAACTGCTATACCAACTAGTTTAATTTATTTTCCACAGTTTGAGATGTAGATGGTCCTTCTTTCTGTAGGGTTTTGGAGAAAACACATTCATCCCATCATGATGAAACAAGAGAGCAGAAGTTTGAAAGGGTGAGGATTGATCTCTTACAAAGCAGGTCTTGGATGGAAAAGGTATTGGAGACTCGGAATTTCACTGAAATCCCCATGTTTTGTCCAACTTCTTTTATCAAGTCTCCACCATTTTTGTGCTTTCATCCTTTCTGTTTCACATTCTATTATACAGGTTGTCAGGCTTCATTTGCTTTTGACCGTGAAAGAATCAGCAATTAATGTGCCCATGAATTTAGAAGCACGCCGGCGGATTACTTTCTTTGCGAATTCTTTATTTATGATCATGCCTAGAGCCCCAAAAGTCCGTAACATGCTCTCCTTTAGGTTAGTTTCACACTTGAAAGCCTCAGACTGCATTTTTTGCTGACTCATATTTCTCTTAATCCGATTAGTTGTTGCTATTGTAACATCTGGGTTTTAGTCCTAGTTAGAAGTCCATTTCTACTAAGGAAGAGAATATAATTTTCTTTTTTACACAGTGGCCAAATATTGTATCCAGATGAAGGGATAAAAAATGCAAAATCTGATAAATTAATCTAAATATCATCCTAAAACAAACTTAACTGAAGAAGAAAAACAAAACAAAATAATCAACACTGATCACCACGTTTCAACTTAAATGTTTAAAGGTGAAGGTGATGAATACACTAGAATCTAGATATCATGAAGATTACTCAAATCCTCAGTATACTTGAATTCCAACTGTAACACGAAATCGAAACAATCTATGCTTGAGCCTCCACTTCCCATTTTTGCCTATTTAACACTGTACAAAACATAAATTGGACAGGATCATAATTTGGGTCAAACTACAAGGATTTCAACACTTAGACATTGTTATAATTTCTCCCAACTATAGTAGGGATTTGTTGTCTTTCCTTTTGGATATCTTCATTCACTTTATTCACTTATCAATTGAAATATTTCTATTTTTATGGTTCAGTGTTTTGACACCATACTATAGAGAACCCGTTCTTTATTCAACGGAGGAGCTTAACCAGGAAAATGAGGATGGGATTACAACCCTGTTTTATCTTCAGAAAATATATCCTGGTGAGATTTAAATTCATGGTTTCGTACAACACTGATGGTTCCACCAGATGTTAATCTCTTGCACTGTTTTATTATCCATTATGAAGATGAATGGAAAAATTATGAGGAGCGGATCTCAGATCCTAAACTTGGTTATGCTAACAAAGACCGGTCAGAATTGGATCGTCTATGGGTTTCTTACAGGGGCCAGACACTTGCTCGGACAGGTCAGATAACCAGAAGATATGAACATTTTATTTTTAATGATATATGTTTCCCTTGGTCATTATTTTTTATGTTTTTCTTGCTGAAACTACAGTGAGAGGGATGATGTACTACCGCGAGACATTGGAACTTCAATGCTTCTTGGATTTTGCTGATGATCGTGGTTAGCGCATACATTCAAATATTTTATTGCAACCCAATGTTTCATCACTTGTTTCTGATCTGTTTCAGGATTAATTTAATCTTTATATTCTTACATGAAGCCTTATGTTTGGCACTTTTGTAATTTCATTTTCCTTGCAGCCATTTTTGGTGGATACCGGGCCATTGATATAACTCATAGAGAATACAGAGTTCTCAAGGAACTAGCACAAGCTTTAGCAGATATGAAGTTCACTTATGTTGTATCCTGTCAAGTTTATGGTGCTCAGAAAAAATCTAGTGATAGCCAAGACCGAAGTTGTTATTTCAATATTTTGAATCTTATGTTGACGTATGTTGTGGTGTGGACATTAAACTCTTAAATTTATGCATGATCTGGTTTATGGACTATGTTCAAATTTTCAAATGCGTCTTCCAGGTATCCATCTCTGCGTGTCGCTTATATTGATGAGAGGGAGGAGCCAGTTAACGGAAAAGCTGAGAAGGTTTATTATTCAGTCTTGGTCAAGGGAGGGGAGAAGTTGGATGAGGTATGAGATTAACCATATCGAAGTTCAGCCAGCAGAAATTCTGCAGTAACATTTCTGCAGAAAATCTTGCAATGTGATGGACATGTGATCCGATCTGAGTTTTACTTTGGTTGCATTATTATTGCCTAGCTTAATAAGTAACAGTATTATACTGCAATGCCAGGAAATATATCGTATCAAGCTCCCAGGTCCTCCAACAGATATTGGTGAAGGGAAACCTGAGAATCAAAATCATGCCATCATTTTTACTCGTGGAGAAGCCTTACAAACCATAGACATGAATCAGGTTGGTAACATCTTTCCTTTGTCTGTACATACATATTACGGCCAGCTCGATTATTAGTAATTAAAGTATTAAGCAAAGGATTTCCCCATTTTGATTTTGAAGAAAAAGAGGGAGGAAAAGCCTCCCAGGATAACTGTGGAAAACAATTATCAGTTAATAGATATAACTCATTTCTTTTTGATAATACTACTTTAAAATAGATTTAGAATGTTGGTTATCTCATCCAAAAGGAATATGTGATGGAATTCAATTTTCAATTATTTTCCTTGTCATTTAGGCTGGAAACAATGATAAATCAAATTGGCTCTAGTTGCTACCTTTGCCCTCAAATTAGTGTATTCTTTCTTATGTCTTCTACTACCTTATCCCAACTTGTTCCTTTATTTTCAGAATCATCCTCATAAATTCTATTTAGAGCTACAAATCAAGATGGATTTTCTTCTTTGCTATGTTTGTCCATTCAACTGCACAAACAATAGAAAAGAACAGAAATAAGGAAGGCCTGCTTATGTGATTTTAAACTCAGCCTAGGAAAGGCTTCTCCATCTTCTGAAATGTAAGATAATATAGGATACTATGATATAGATAATTCAGTAACTTAGTCAAGCTGAATTAATAGTAAGATGTAACAAACTTAAATTAAGCAAAAAGACATCTATTCGTGGATCATAGACAAAATTGATATCTTAATAAAGAGAGAAAAAAGGATTCATGTATAAGAATTGTGAATTCTTGAGTTCGAGCAGGATGGCTAACTGAAAGTGATGACTGCAAACTGTCTCTTTGATGGAATAAATGGAACTGCACATTAATTGATAGAAACTGAGCCAGTACGGAATGTTTAGTGTGAGCATGGGAAGCGAGACAAGTGGAGAAAGAAAAGTGAATGAATAAACTAGGGTCTAGGGCTGGTGCTTTCTGTGTTATTTGTAATGAGAGAGACAAAAACATGGGTCCATTTGATGTGCCCGGGGTAATGTTCAGTTTCAGAGTCACTTTTCACTTTTGCCTAAAAGGGAAGGAATCTGACATTCTCAGTGTCCACTTTAATAAACATTACCTATACATGATTATTTCTCCACAGGACAATTACTTTGAGGAAGCTTTCAAGATGCGCAATGTTTTGGAGGAATTTTTGAAAACCCATCATGGACAACGCAGACCAACAATATTAGGACTAAGAGAGCATATTTTCACAGGAAGGTCTGTATTTTTACTCGAGCACTGAAGTATATTAACTTGTGCAATAATAATTGTACATATTACACTATTATGCACTTGCTTACCTTTTCCCTTTGATCATAGTGTTTCTTCACTAGCTTGGTTCATGTCCAATCAAGAAACCAGTTTTGTGACAATTGGGCAAAGAATTTTGGCAAACCCCCTAAGGTAAAATGTTTCTTTCTTTCTTCTTTTTTCCCTTTGTTTTTTTGTGCTACACTAGTGTCGTTGAATTATGTTTTGTAATGTTATTGCTATGTGTGGGCGACCAGTAAGTTTTTCATGTAGATGGAAGCTTTAATGCTCTTGAAAAGAGTTGGCGCTGGAGTATGTAAACCTTTAATAGGTTTGCAATCTTACTTGTGGATATTAATATATTAAATTGCATAATAGGTTGTGAAATCTGATTCTACGACTTTTCAGAATTTATTTAGTAGATAACGAATTGTATTTTTTCTTTTTCCATTCAAAGAATTATTTGCATTACAACAGTGACTTAGTTTGACAATATCACAATGTCTAAGGATCAAACATCCTCTGGAGCTTAGAGTTAGTAGGAATGTTTTACCGCTTTGATCACTAGCTTCATTTCTCAAATTCAGTGGTTGGTGATCTATGTGCAACTTCTTGATACGCACATCAAATTGGAATTAGCTGTTTGAATATTGGGAGGCTCTAATTTTTCCAAATTTTGCCTTTCGCTTTGCAGGGTAAGGTTCCATTATGGGCACCCTGATATTTTTGACAGAATCTTTCACATAACCACAGGGGGCATAAGCAAAGCTTCAAGAACAATCAACTTGAGTGAAGATATATTTTCTGGTAACATCTATTGAAGCTTCCCTCTAGAGACACAATATGTCTTTCTTAATTTGATGTTTGATTAAGTTTTACTATATTCAGGGTACAATTCCACACTACGAAGGGGCTATGTAACACATCATGAATATATCCAAGTGGGTAAGGGACGGGATGTTGGTATGAATCAGATATCTCTTTTTGAGGCAAAGGTTGCAAATGGCAATGGAGAACAGACACTTAGCCGAGATGTCTATCGGCTTGGACGTCGGTTTGATTTCTACCGGATGTTGTCCTTCTACTTCACGACAGTTGGCTTTTACTTCAGTAGCATGGTATGTCAAATTAGTCCTATGTCTGATATCCTTTTTCAAATCATACATATTGTTAGCTTAAAGTATATACAGAAATTGGAGCTTTAGTATTTGATTAATGAAAATAATAAAGTACCAAATTATTCCACAAGTTATAGATCAGTCTTGTTAGCTGTCCTTGTCTAATGGTTTCGTTTGTGTGACATGATATATATATGTATGTGATGTGAGCTTGAGGTTTCAATTTTCTTGAAATGCATGTTTGGGATTGTTGTAAAGGCTGGAAAAAATGGTGGTGTATATTATTGAGAAGATTAGGGAATACAAAGATATGGAAATAATATATCTACCATAACATAACAAGCTCACAATCAGGAACAAAATTTGCTAAAAATATTCTGACAGGGATCTATTGGAACTAAAAGGCTTAAGTGGAGTTGGCACATAAATAGATCAAAATTTGACCTTGCAATAAAAACAAGTACGTTTCTTCAGTAAACTAGAATTAGCAACCTGTGAAACTATGGATGTATATTGTCCTGCACGTTCTATTTATCTGTCTGATAATTTTTCTTTTGCTTTCTCTATCCTTAAGTCAGTACATATCGTGGAATAGATAAATGTCAAAATAAAATATATGCCGGGGAATATATTTATCCAAGTTAAATTAACTCTTAAGAATGTAAGAAGAGAATTGGTTGTGTGGCGCATTTCATTCTACTATGATTCACTGTCATCGATGTGATGATTTTCTAGATTACTTTTTGGTAAACCTTTTGGATTTATTTATACTGTTTCTTGCTTTGGGTTTAGGTATAAGTTCCATCCATTTTGTTAATTTATCTGGCTATAGGAGATATAATTCTTTTTCGGTGTAATTTTTTCAAAAGGTTGAAGAGGTAGACATAGAACTTGTGTTCCTCTAGTTAGACCAAATTCCCAAGAAAATTATGAGAAATTACTTTAAGGAAATGGAATCTCTATAAAATTGCTCTTCGTGTGTAATTGTATGTTAAGCCACTGACCCCAACACACGCGCGCGCGAGTGCAAAAAAAACAAAGAAGAGATAGAGAGAGAGAGAGAGAGATTGAGTCAAGTGATGCATGCTAAATATCTCTTCCTAATATCAGAGGTTGATCGAGAACTTCTTTCAGGTTACCGTGCTTACTGTCTATGTGTTCTTATATGGAAGACTATACATGGTCTTGAGTGGGTTGGAAAGGCGTATCCTGGAGGAACCATCCATTCGTCAGACTAAAGCTCTAGAGGAGGCTATGGCTACCCAGTCTTTCTTTCAGCTGGGATTGTTGCTTGTGCTGCCTATGGTGATGGAGATTGGCCTTGAAAGAGGGTTCCGTAGTGCTATCGGTGATTTTATTGTTATGCAGCTCCAGCTGGCATCAGTGTTCTTTACATTTCAGCTTGGCACAAAAGCCCATTATTATGGTAGAACAATTTTGCATGGGGGTTCCAAATACCGAGCCACGGGTCGTGGTTTTGTTGTTTTTCATGCCAAGTTTGCTGATAATTACCGAATGTATTCTCGTAGTCATTTTGTGAAAGGGTTGGAGCTCTTCATTCTGTTGATTGTTTATGAGGTTTACGGGCATTCTTATCGCAGTTCGTCGTTGTACTTCTTCATTACTTTTTCAATGTGGTTCCTTGTTGCTTCGTGGTTATTTGCTCCCTTTGTTTTCAATCCGTCCGGGTTCGAGTGGCAAAAGACCGTTGATGATTGGACGGATTGGAAGAGGTGGATGGGAAACAGGGGCGGGATTGGAATTGCTCCAGACAAAAGTTGGGAATCTTGGTGGAATGAAGAACAGGAACACTTGAATAACACAAATATAAGGGGTAGAGTGCTCGAAATTATCCTTGCATTTCGTTTTTTCATCTACCAGTATGGGATTGTCTATAAACTTAAGATAGCACATGGCAGCAAGAATATCCTGGTAAGAATTGCTGCAATCCGCTCCGCCCCCCCTCCCCCCCCACCCCCACCCCCAACACACACGAAATTGGGCGTCCTGTTATGGGCTCATTATTTTGCTTGAAATCATCTCTGTAGGTTTATGGCCTGTCTTGGTTTGTTATGGCAACTGCACTTCTGGTATTAAAGGTATCTCTCGCTCTTTATTATGTGGGAGAAATTTTGAAGTCACCTTGTATAAATTTTCATTTTTATTAGCATTATACATCTGATTCATACTTCGCTTTTCATTTGAAGCAATCAGATTTTTGATTTCTTGTTCAATACAACTTAATTTCTGCAACAGATGGTGTCAATGGGAAGACGAAAATTCGGGACCGACTTCCAGCTTATGTTCCGGATTCTAAAAGCACTTCTGTTCCTTGGATTTGTATCAGTGATGACCGTATTATTTGTGGTGTGTGGCCTTGCTGTTAGTGATCTATTTGCTGCTATCTTGGCCTTCATGCCCACCGGATGGGCTCTTATTCTGGTAAGTGCAAATCTACCCACATTGTTCCTTGCTTACCTAAAGGAAAATTTTTGTATAAACCTGGCGTCTGGGTCCCAAACGGTATACTCTGACGGTCAAAGATCAGATTATATCTTACATTTATATGATAAAAAGTATTTACGCATAAGATGTGGCATGATTTTAACTGTCAGTTCGTGGCCGGGGCCAAAGACCTTGTCCATACTAGAATTTGAGATTAGATTATACTAATTATGCTATATTCTTGACTCTGTTACTGTGAATTGGCAGATTGCTCAATCATGCAGACCTTGCTTGAAGGGCATCGGAATATGGGACTCGGTGATGGAGTTGTCGAGAGCGTATGAAGCGATAATGGGGCTCATTATATTCATGCCTGTCGTCGTGCTATCGTGGTTCCCCTTCGTATCGGAGTTCCAAACGAGGCTGCTGTTTAATCAAGCATTCAGTAGAGGGCTTCAGATTTCCATGATTTTAGCAGGGAAGAAGGACAAGACATCCTCAAGTTGATAAGTTTTTTCACATATTTATAGTGAATGATTCACACACACAGCCTATGGCGACAAATCTGTCATGATCAAAATGTTCCACTCCTCTATAGTTGTATCCTGATATACAAAGTCATGCTTTTTTTTTTTTTTTTGTTGGACTAGAAGAAATGTGTATATTATTTGATAGGTTTGTTGTTATCACATTGGAATTTTAGTTTTTGCCAAAAAAACAAAAAAAAAAAAAAAAGATTTAGTAGCGTCACAATTCAGATAAGTAAATTAATTAAATTAATGAGTATTGCTAAACCGAAACTGCACTACAGATTTGACATGCTATTCTGAATGTTTGTATGTGTTTAGCTCTGTATGGCCACTGTCAATGATTTTACCTTCAAGATTGTTTTGTGTATGTTACAATGGCTCTTATTAATGTTAATTAGGAAAGTATTACTAATGTTAATTAGGAAAGTATGGGGAGGGTAGATCTATGCTTTTATTGAAAAAAAAATGTATTTTATGTTCTTTTCTTTTGGTTTGAAATGCCCTCATTTCACTTAGCAGATACGGTGTCGTTTTAGGAGAAATAATCTTAATCCTATATGGTATAGGATTGGTTAGGTATAAATACACTCGCTTTGGGGCATATGAAAGCAGACTTTGGTTAATGCAATGATTCATTTTTTCTCTGCCTTTCTTCTACTTTTCTAATTCTAATCATGTTTCTCTTCTCTTTCTTCCTACTCAAGTCACCCACCATAATAACTTGGTCATTAGAGCAACATAATCATGGGGTGGAAATGAGTAACTAGGTGGATGACTAATGCAGCTAATCAAACCAGCGATCAAAATAGCGATTAGATGCAACAGTTGGAACAACGCATGCAAGAATGGATGGAGAAACATCAAGAGGAGGAAGGACAAATGAGGGTGGAGTTCAAGGGTGAAATTGGCAACATAAATCAAAAATTAGAGTTGATGTTCAAAAGAATGCAAGATTTGGTGAGAATTGCAAATTCAGACAAAGGTAAGGATCCTATGTTACCTTCCACTTCGGCTTCTCCTCCGTTGAATCCACAAGCTAGAGTTGAAATTGGGTTACTATCCTCTTCTCCAATTTGGAGAAATCAAGATCATCCTAGTGGAACTAATGTTCATGTGCCTAGGATTCACAATAATGTGCCTAGAGCCAACAATAGAAGTCCTAAACTCGATTTTCCACTATTTGATAGTGAAAACCCACAGGGATGGGTTATGAAGTATAACAAGTTCTTTTTGTTGAACCCAATGACTGATTATGAGAAGATTATTATTGCATCGGTGTGTATGGAAGAGAAGGTTGATTATTGGTATATGGATTATGTGGATGGTAGAGAAAACATTAGTTGGGAAAGGTTCACTAATATGGTGATATAGAGGCTTTCGGTAACTGGAGGTGAGAACCTTTGTTAGGAAAAATTAGAGATTTGCTGTAACTTAGAGAAAACAAAGGATAAAGCTAAGAAGAGAATGGAATTATTTGCTGATGGAAATATGCCATTTTCATTGAACTGAGCTGCTGTTTAAATACAGAAAAAATTCAACTACTTGAACCTAAAAAATAAACAACTACTTTGCACATGATTACATGATCAGCAAACTCCTAAAAATCTTAACAAACTCCTAAAATATCTGAAACTTTATTAGTGATAAAAAAAACATGAGAAAATTCAGTTGTTGTTTGACTGTTTCTTGCAGTAGCTGAGGCAATTCTTCAACACTCCTCCTTGCTTCAGTTGCTGTAAATCCCAAGCCTTTCTCTAAGAAATTCAAATTTGCTCCTTGTTAAAGCTTTTGCAAACATATATGCTAATTGAAGATCAGTCTTGCAATATTTTAATGCAACATATCCCTCTTTCTATACATCTCTGAGAAAGAATAATCTGATATTAAAATGCTTGGTTTTCCCATGAAAAACAGGATTATTTGAGATAGCAATGGCTATTTGATTATCCATGAACACCATTGTGCACTTTTCTTGCTTTAAATTCAGATCAAACAATACTTTTCTAAGCCATAATGCTTGATTTGCAGCAGCTGTGACTGCAATAAACTCAATTTCGGCTATAGATTGTGCAACAATCTCCTGCTTTTTAGAACACCAAGAAAATATCCCTGAACCAAGATTAAAATAATAACCAGAAGTGCTTTTCATATCATCACAAGAACCAACCCAATCACTGTCAGAATATCCCTGCAACACATAATTCTGATTTGCAGAGAACTTAATTCCAAAACGCAGTGTTCCTTTAACATATCTCATCACCCTTTTAGCTGCTCTAAAATGAGTGTTAGTCGCACAATTTGTGAATCTTGATGGAAGACTTACAACATGTAAGATGTCAGGTCTGATTGCTATAAGATATATAAGACAACTAACCATACTTCTATAAAGAGTCTCATCGACTTTGTCAGCTTCATCATCCTTGCTTAGCTTCTCCTTCTGACACATTGGAGTAGCTACTTCCTTACAATTCTCCATTCTGAATTTTGTCAAAATTTCTCTTGCATACTTCTTTTAACAGATGAACACTTCATTTTGCTTTCGTTTGTGCTTGATTTTCATTCCCAGAAAATAAACCATTTCTCCCAGCTCTATCATCTCAAAAGTATGCTTCATATCTTCTTTGAACGTTTTGACAAGTTCATTATTACTTCCTGTAACCAACAAGTTATCAACGTATTGTGAAACAACAATAAAATTGATTTTATCACCTTTAATGTAGAGAGTAGCTTCACTAAGGCTTTTTCGAAAACCCAGCTGCAACAAGTGCTAATCAATTCTACTGTACCAAGCTCTAGGAGCCCACTTCAATCCATACAAAGCTTTTTTGAGCTGATACACTTCATCTTCATGCCCCTTTATTGCCAATCCTTCGGGTTGCTCGATGTATATCTCCTCCTCAAGAAAACAATTCAAGAATGCAGATTTAACGTCAAGTTGAAACACTTTCCAGCCTTTCTGTGCAACTAGGGCCAACAGTAATTTGATGGTTTCTAATCTAGCAACAGGAGCAAACGTATCAAAAAAATCAACACCATACATTTGAACATACCCCTTTACAACAAGTCTGGCTTTATGCTTGTTGATGGAACCATCTGCATTTAGTTTGGTTCTAAAGACCCACTTTACTCCAATGACTTTTCTATTTTCAGGTCTCTTCACAAGAGTCCAGGTCTGATTTTCTCAACCATATTTAGTTCTTCTTTCATGGTAGCTCTCCATTTTGGATCTTTTTTCGCTTTCCTAAAAATTTGCTGGTTCAAGAACAACAACATGGCATCTTTGATAGATATCAGATAGTAATCTTGTACCTCTCACTGAAACATCACTCACTAATCCATTTTCTTTCAATTAGAGTTTTGTGCTTAGATCTGGAAGGAATTTTGGTTGAGTTTTTTCCAGTCCTATTGTTCATCCTCCATGAAATGCACATCTCTACTTATTAGAATTTTCCTTATATGGGGTTGGAAAATTCTATAAGCTTTCGAAATAGTATTGTAACCTACAAAAATTTCAGCTTCCACCTTTTTGTCTAACTTATCTCTTTTGGTCTGTGGCACATAAGTAAAGCACAAGCATCCAAACACCTTAAGATTTTTTAAAGAAGGTTTATAGCCATACCAGACTTCAAATGGCGTCTTTTCTTCCACTGCTTTTGTTGGAAGTCTGTTAAGTAGAAAGACTGAAGTATGTGCAGCTTCGGCCTAATACTCTTTTAGCAAGCCCTTCTCATACAACAAACACCTCGCCATCTCCATGATTGTGCGGTTCTTCCTTTCACTAACTCCATTTTGTTGTGGAGAATATGGAGCAGTGAGTTGGTGCTCAATTCCAGCTTCTTCGCAAAATAGATTGAATTGATTAGATGTGTACTCCGTGCCATTGTTAGAGCTCAAAACTTGAATCTTACAGCCACTTTGAATTTCGATTCACTGCTTGAATTTCCAGAACACACCAGCAACTTCTGACTTGAATCTGAGGAATAAATCTAGCAAATTCTACTATAATCATCAATGAAGATTATGTAATACTTACTCCCTTTGAGTGAAGGAGTTCTTTGAGGTCCAGTTAGATCTGTGTGAATTAATTGTAATTTTTGAGTGGCTCTCCAGGTTGCTTTGTTAAAAGGAAACCTTGTTTGCTTGCCAATTTGACAAGTTTTGCAATAAGATATGTCAGATTCAAGGTGAGGCAGCCCCTGAACCAGATCTTTCTTTTGTAGGTTCATGACAACAGCATGATTGAAGTGTCCTAGCCTTTTGTGCCAAACTTCTGTATTGATCTTAGTTGCAGACATGACCTTTTGCTCTTGCTTTATAGAATCCAAAGTAAAACTTTTTCCCTTCATCATTACTTTGAATATATCATTGCCTTCTCCATTCTTGATTTGGCAATAATTGGTTTCAAAGATAACTTTGAAGCCTTTCTCAAGCAATTGACTAACACTCAAAAAATTTTGATTTATGTTAGGTACAAAAAACACGTTTTTAATGAATTTTATACCCGAAGAGCTTTTAATTGCCACTGTGCCTTTGCCTTTGACAGGAATATAATCTCTATTGCCAATTTGAACTCTGGAAATTACTGAAGTATCCAACTCCTTGAAAAGAGTACTATCAAATGTCATATGATTTGTGCAACCACTATCAATAAGCCACTTGTCACTTGAGCTGCTAGTTGCAAAATAGGACTGCCACAAAGAGTTGCTCCTCCTCTTATTGATCGGCTACTTGTGCAACATTTTTCTATAGAGTGTTGTTTTTGCAAATCTTTTGATGATGCCCCTTCTTCTGACATTTCTCATACTACTAATCTGGCATTCTCTAGCATTTGAAAGGTGGATGACCTTTTCTTCCATAATGCTTACATGGAGAAAAATTAGATTTTGTTCCCCCATCAATTCTAGGAGAATCAAAACTTGAGTTTTCTCCCCGACTCTTCTCTTTCTTTCCTTTGTCTTCCTAAGTTGAGTGAACTTTTGCAGGTAGTGCACCTTCAACAGACTCTTCAGACCTCATGAGTCTTCTCTATTCTTGTAGCTGCAAGGAATTCAATAGTTCCGCCAAACTAATTTTGTACAGATCATTAGTATTTTCCAACAAGGAAATGGTTGCTTCAAACCTTTCAGGGACTGTTACAAGAATTTTTTGAACCAATCTAGAATCAGAAAATTCAGAGCCAAGTAATCTTACTTTGTTTGCAATATTGAGTAATCTATCAGAATACTCTTTGACCGTTTCTGAATCCTTCATCTTTTGAAGTTCAAATTCTCTAACAGGTTGAGAACACGCATTCTCTTGATCCTTTCATCTCCCTCATATTCTTTCTTCAGAAAATTCCAGACCTCAAACGCTGATTTCATTGTAATAATTCTGACCAAAATTCTGGTGAGACAGCAACAAATAACGTTGTTCTAGCTTTTGACTTTCTTATTTTCTTCTCCTTATGACTCTTTATCTGCGCCAAGTTTGGATTTGCTGGCAACGGAGGAACTTCATAGTCCTCCTCAACATCCTCCCAGAGATCATTTGCCTCCATATGTGCCTCCATCCTTGTTGCCCAGACGTGATAGCCTTCACCATTGAAGACAGGTAGTCCAAGTGCAGTGAAAGAGATTTCTGTATCTATGAAAAATTTCTCTCAATTATAGGTCCCTCAAGAAGACAGCTCTAATACCACTTTATTGGGAAAAATTAGAGATTTGTTGTAACTTAGAGAAAACAAAGGATAAAGCCAAGAAGAGAATAGAATTATTTGTTGATGGAAAGATGCAATTTTCATTGAACTGAGTTGCTATTTAAATACAGAAAAAATTCAACTACTTGAACCTAAAAATAAGCAACTATTTGCACATGATTACATAATCAGCAAACTTCTAAAAATCTTAACAAACTCCTAAAATATCTGAAACTTTATTAGTGATAAAAAAAACATGAGAAAATTTAGTTGTTGTTTAATTGTTTCTTGCAGTAGCTGAGGCAATTCTTTAACAACCTTGTTGGGGAATTCAACAAACTTAAATAGGTTACTGTTAGCCCCCTAAAGGCGGGACGCGTCCGAGCGTGCGTGTGTCGCGCGCCCGGCACAATGGATGCGTGTTGTGTGACGCATTCGGTTGGTTAGCTTACTTGATGCGGTGCCTAGAGACGATTAGTTCAAGTGACGGATGCAAGCGTGCATGGGGATTGGATGCATGCGGGGGCATTGTGATAGACTTATGATAGTGGGCAAGCAAGTAAGTTAAGTGGTGTATGCAGGTTGGTGCATCAAGCGGCATGAGCAGGTGGCATGGAGCAAAGATAGCACGCACAGGCAGGCTACTGTGCGTGCCGTGCAGCGAAGCGGGCAGGTTGATGCGGAGCTGAGTAGGCGTGTGCGCATAGAGCGTGCACGTCAGTGTGGAACAGCGGGCGCGCGAGCAGGCAGGCGCTCGTACCGTGCCGGCAGCGTGCGCGCATGGCGTGCACGTTGGGTAGTGGAGTGCAGAGCTAGAGCGCTTTACAAGCAGGTTGCAGACTAATGTGTTTTGTACATGGCAGGTTGTTATGTGCACCGTGCGGACATGTGTGGCAACTGTGCGGACTCGATGGAGGAATCTTGTGGCACTTAGTTCGTGCGAGCAAGTGCGGAGCTTGCTCGGGACATCAGAGCGTGTTTGGGGGATGGGTGAGCCTCCGTGTAGCTCAAATGAAGGCTGGCGCACGTTGAGTGTTGATAGCGTGCGCCCTTGCGGGCTGGAGGGTGCGCAAGCAGTGTGCGGACTGGACAGAACGCGCACGACGGGCAGCGCGCGCGCAATACAGCAGAACGGGCGGTTACAAGAGCAGTTATGCAAGTGGCAGCCTGATCTGGAGTGGGACAAGTAGTGGGGCTTGTTCCTTGGAGCAATTTGCTGATCAAAGTCAGTTTGGAAGGCAACATGGGTGGTTGGCTAACTTAAGGTGATTTTGAGGAAAACTGCCGCGACACTTGGCAGCATCTTGTGCTCCTAAAAATCCCAGCAGTTGGGGGAGGTCCTCTGCATATAATAGGCTGTGTTGTATAGATTTTGGTAGAGAATTAGAGGAAATTCTCGTGAGTGTATCATTGTACAACTTGGCTTCATTGTATTCTTATTGTGGTAATAAAAATATAAGGTTGGGTTCGGCCGTAATTATTGTGCGTTGGCTTAATTGTGCTTGAATGTGGGATTCTTGTACTTTATGCCTGCTGTGAGTTTGTGCAACAGAATATACTCTCATTCACTCAAACTAAACACTTGTGGGTGGAAAACACTAAGGGAAACACGAGTGCTAAGTGAGGGTGTGAAAGGCTGACGGGTTTTGGGGAAAACTCGGCCGCACGGGGCTGTTCTAGGCGAAAGATCGAAGCTGAAAATTTGCCCTGTGACAGTTACCATAGTGGAGGAATACCAAACAAAGTTTGAGGAGATAAGATCGTTTATGCTTGGCATAAACAACACCTTATCTAGAGATTATTTTATTCAAAGCTTTATTAGTGGATTAAAGGAAGAAATCAAAAATATAGTTAGTATGCTCAAACCAACCTCTTTGTCCCAAGCCATTCACATGGCGCGAATGCAAGAGAACTTGGTTGAGGTCACTATAAAGACCACTAGGAACCAAATTAGGGGAAACACTTCTAATCTGATGGGGAACATGAACTTGAGAGGTCCAATGGCATACTCCAGCCAAGCGAGAACCAACATGGAAAGTGGTGAGTAAAATACCCCCCTATAAGGAAATTAAGTAATGAAGAAATGGAGGCCAGAAGAAGAAAAGGTCTCTGTTTTAATTATGATAAGCCTTACCACATAGGCCATAAATGCAAGAGACTCGTTGTGTTGATACTAGATGAGGAACTTGAGGAACCAATCAAATAGGACATTGATAAGGATGAGTGTCAAATATCATTTAATGCATCAGCTGGTCAAAAAGCCCCTGACACTATTAAGTTAGTGGGCAAGCACAAAGGGCAAGCCATCTCTATATTAGTAGATACTAGAAGTCCACAGCTTCTTGAATGAGAAGACAACTACGTGGATGAACTGTTTATAGAGGAAACTTATCCTCTATTTGTCACAGTGGCTAATGGGGGTAAAATGGAATGCAAATCGAGATGTGCTGGATTCCTATGGAGCATGCAAGATTACCAATTCATAGCCGACCTTAGATTACTCAAGTTGGGAAGCTGTGACATGGTTATGGGAGTTGATCTCCTCAAAAAATGGGGTCCCGTCATTTTTGACTTCGCAAAACAAAAAGTAGCCTTATAGAGGGATGGTGAGAAAGTTTATTTCGGAGGAGCCAAGAGTAAAGAATTCCTACACATGATCACTAGCCAATAAATGGAG
Source organism: Petrea volubilis (assembly GCA_026212405.1). Lineage (NCBI taxonomy): Eukaryota > Viridiplantae > Streptophyta > Magnoliopsida > Lamiales > Verbenaceae > Petrea > Petrea volubilis. The sequence goes on from JAOWBU010000094.1 coordinate 22,617, forward strand.
AAACTGTTGGCAAGGAGTAAACAAAATATGTTTGGATACTTGTTTGTCATCTCTACCAAAATGGATGATGGCTATACTAGTGAAGTGGAAAAAAATTTAGAACCACTTTTACAAGAGTATAAAGATATCTTTGATGAACTAAAAGGGGTACCACCTGAGAGGTCCCATGATCATGCTACTACCCTTAAACCTGGTATAAAACCCTTTAAGTTGCAACCTGTTTCAATCGTAGCCAAAAGAATGACCAAGAAAAACAACATGGTGGTGCCTCAAACCTTAGTTAAGTGGGTGCACTTGTCTGAAGAAGAGGCGACATGGGAGACTTGGGACGACTTTGAGAAATGATTCCTAGCATGTTAGTCTTGAGACAAGACTGACATGGGCGCGGGGGGGTGGGGTGGGGGTGGGAGTGTTACAATGGCTCTAATTAATGTCAATAGGAAAGTGTGAAGAGGTTAGACTCATGTTCTTGCTAAAAAAATTTATTTTATGTTCTTTTTTTGTTTTTTTGATTTGAAACACTCTCATTTCACTTAACAGATACGACATCGTTTTAGGAGAAATAATCCTAGTCTCATATGGTATAGGATTGGTTTGGTATAAATACACCACTTTGGGGCACGTGGAAGCAGACTTTGATTAATGCAATAATTCTTTTTCTCTCTTCTTTTCTTCTACTTCTCTAATTCTAATTCTGTCTCTCTTCTCTCTTTTTTTCTACTTAAGTCACCCACCATAACAGTGTAGGAAGCCATATTTCTCATCTCCAATCTCTGTAGCTACTGCTCGCCTCCCCCCCCCCCCCCTTGAGTATTTTTGGCTCTTCGCTCTTCTTTATTATTATTAGGATAAATTTCATAAATGGTCCCAAAAAATTTAGGTTTGATGACACTTTCATCCTTCATGTTTAATAAGAAGCATTTTAATCCCTAATGTTTAAATTTAGTTTCAATGTGATCCTTTCTCTAATTTCTGGTATGTTGTGACCAGAATTGAAGGGCAAAGCTGTCACCTTAATATTTTAATTTGTCACCTTAATATTTTAGTTTGCAATTTATCACTCAAATAAATGTTTAGGGCTTAATTATCAATTAAAGTATACTGATTACTATATTAACACATCTATATCATTTTTTTTAACTATGAAAAGTATATAAAATAGTTTGAAAAACAATTGCAATGAACATTTTTTATTATAGGAGTATTGCTAATTAATGTAACAAGTAAAAAGGTTTTTTTACAGATAAAAGGTCAATTTTTATGTTATTTTTTTTATAGTTAAAAAATGAAATTTAAAGACTAAGGTGACAATAAGTATATTTGAACTGATAATTAAAGCCTAAAAATTATTTTGAGGGACTAAAGTGTAATTTAAAATTTGACAATTTTGCTCTTCAATTCCGCACAAAATATATCAAATCATACTGAAATTAAATCTAAACATTAGGGATTAAAATGTCATGTCCAAGCATGAATGACTAAAGTGATACTAAATTTAAAATTTAGATATTATTTTTATTCCCCGTGAATGCAGATATTTTTTAAATAATAAATCAAAATGATTATAAAAATTATGGTTGTAAAAAAGTACTAACAGGGCGATTTTTTTAAAATAATTTGATTAAATTTGACTTTTACTTATATGTTTATGAATTCATATGCTACCAATTTTCTCTTGTCATAAAATTTGCACTATAGTTTTCATTAAATATTAAAATTTTCCCAATCCTTGTATAATTAACTATAATTCAAATACGTTGATTTAATGGTAAGCATCTTACTTCTAGTACGTACAACAGTTATTGCTCGTAGTGCACCTTGTTTAAAAGACTAGAAACAGCCAAAAAATCAAGAGTAAACAGCGGCAGTCGGCAGATCGCAGCTCCTCCGTGACCATGGCTTCTCCGGCCATTTCCAGATCTCCACTCCAACGCCCCTCCACCTTCAAGAATACCATCTCCACCGCCGCCACCGCCACCACTCCCAACGCCTCTACTCCAACCCCACTTTCCCCCGCCTCATCCCACTTAGACACCTTCGCCTCCGATCCAATCTTCTCCGCCTTTCTCTCCCCCGACTTCAACCCCACGCAATTCTCCTCCTCCGCCCTCTCCTCCGGCTCCGCCGCCTCTAGAATCGAGAAACTCCAGGAGGGCCTCCGCCTCCTCGACACCCAGCTCCGCCACGAGGTCCTCTCGCGCCACCAGGACCTCCTCCACCAGTTGTCGTCAATTAAAGCCGCCGAATCCTCCCTCTCCTCCCTCCGGTCCTCCCTTTCATCTCTCCAGGCCTCCGTTCGCCGTGCGCGCTCCGAGCTCTCCGATCCTCACCGCATTATCTCCACTCAGACCCTCCAGCTCAACAACCTTCACTCCACGTCCTTGCTTCTTCAGTACACTATACGAACTCTCCGCCTCATCCAGAAACTCAGAAACCTTCTGGAGTCACAGCCCGATGCATCCAAGTGGGATCTTTCCAAAGCAGCCCAATTGCATTTCGAGATCCTAAGCCTTTACAACGAGTCCCATTTATCAGGAATTGATGTGGTGGACGTTGAGTTGAAATGGGTTATTGAGATCGGCTCTACAATACGAGAAGAAGGGATGAAGGTATTGGAAAAGGGTCTTGAGAGTCTGAATCAGCCGGAAGTTGGGTTGGGTTTGCAGGTGTTCTATAACATGGGCGAATTGAGAGGTACGGTAGATGGGCTGGTGAGCAAGTATAGGCAAATGGGGGTAAAGAGTGTGAGTAACGCACTGGATATGAAGGCGATTTCAGCTGGCGGGTATGGTGGTGGAGGTCCGGGAGGGGTTCAGAGGCATGGGACCCCACAGATCGGTGGCGGGGCAAAGGCAAGGGAGGCTCTTTGGCAGAGGATGAGTGGTTGTATGGACCAGTTACATTCGATAGTGCTTGCAGTTTGGCACTTGCAGAGGGTTTTGTCCAAGAAGCGGGATCCATTCACGCATGTCCTCTTGCTGGATGAGGTTATGCAGGTAAGTGAATGCGCTGTGTTTTTGTTGTTCCTGGGTAATAAGAAAACTCCTTATTTATAGTAGTTCAGTGATTTCTTGTTTTCATTTATTTAACAGCAAAAAGTATCCGATTTAGTTCTGTGTTATCCATTGGACTGGATTGATTGTGTTGTCTGGTGAAAAGGCAAACTTAGACGACATTCTTGACAATGAAAGTTTCTTTGATTTAATAAGTATATATGGAGCTCTGAAGATTCTGTTATCCAGTGCAAGTTGAATTGACCCAGAATTGTGAATGAAATGACGCTTAGGAAGTGCATTGAAAAAAAAGACCAAATTGGGTTAATTTCATACATGACTTTATGTGATTTATGCTTAAGCATTTCCTCTGGAAATCTCTCCCGAAAAAGTTGGCACCAATTGAAACTTGAACTTGTGTTGAGGAGCTCCATAGTTGAATTGTAACTGGGCTATGTTACTTGGACAGAGCAAGGGTCTTGTTAATATTCAATGAATGCACAGTCGTGTTGCTTGTAAGTTGTAGTTATATAAGTCACATAAGTTGCCAGTGGTGCCTTTTTTCTGATTATCTGATTGCAATCTGATGACTTCAGCAATAGTGTTAAAACCACACACAAGACATATATATATATATATATATATATATATTGGACTTGCACACAAGAGATATAGGTATTGAACTCAAGTGTCAAACTTGTGCTGGATCACATTTGACTCAAATCTTTGGGATGGGGGAGTTTTCTTATAGACGCCCACATGTCCTCTGACTCTTAAAAAATTCAGTTCATTGGTCTTGCTCTCACCAGAGGTTTAAGAATAATTTTATTATGGAAGTTCTGTATGAGTGACATACTAACGGTGTCGTGAATTCCTGCAATCTATTTACTTGCTATTCAGCCTCTGGGTCAACTAGGTTTAGTGAGTATAAATTGTTATGAGTCAGTCTTCAACTCCAATATCTATCTATTGTGATTATTTGGTGAGTAATGTGTTCAGGTGATCTGTTGGCTGAAGTTTTTACTCCCTGGTACACTTTCTAAATTTTCTGTGTTCATTTTTTGCCATATAAATTGTTGGCTTCCTGCTATCTTATTGAACATTGTACCGAAAATGTACCTTTTCCAAGTGGATAGGTATACTTTATTGAACAAATCCCACTTATGATGAAGTTGTCATTACTTGGTTCCTGAACTAGTCTAGATTCGTGTTCTTTTCTTGTGCTCTTTTGGCCATAATGCTCTTTTAGCATATGTTCGATAATCTGTAATTTCCTTTTGATTGCTCTAGTAAACTATATTGGTGTTCGTCTTATTAGAGATTGTGATGCTTCTGCATCCTGACATAACTCTGGATATCACTTGAAATTTGAGATGGATTATATCTTGCTAGGGAATGTGAGCTACACAGCATTGTTTACGTAGGCCAAGAAACACCAAGCATGATTAATGATGCATTTAAGACATTTTTTCATATATTAATGGAAGATTGAGATGAGGAGAGAACAAAGCACTATGTTAGTCACTTGACACCTAGAAACTTATGAGTTGTGCGCGACCAAGTACTTATTTTTGGTGGTTGCAATATTGAAACTGTGTACTGACTTGAAGCGAATTTGATTGATGAAATTTAGTCTCCTAATAGTAGTAGTAGCAGCCTCACGTGGTACTTATTTTATACCTCTACTCCTAGTCTGTGTATTGACTACCACATTTACTGCTGAACTGGGAATCATACTGTTTCTGTATGAAAATTATATTACGATCATTTCTAGCTATTCTTTGACATTCAGTGCTAGGAAATAGTCCCCTGTTCTCTCTCTCTCCCTGTGCGTACATGCGCGCAAGTGTGGGGATGGGTGTGGCATCAATTCCCTCACTCACCTAATACACACAGATGGAACTCCGAGAGATACAACTTGCTGTTATTGTACACACATGGAGTCCTGTTTTCATTACAATCTGGTTTGTGCAAAACAGCCTTTACTATGGATATAAGAGTGTCTTTGGTAGGATTGGGGAGGAATCTGTGGAGGGGAGCGATTTGGGGGGTGTTGGACATCCTTCCCATGGTTGGTAGGTTATCATTTCCCTTCAATGTTGTTTTAATACCAGAAAAGGGGAATTTTCTTTGTGAGACCAAACAACTTGGAGGGTGATACAACCCTTACCTAGGTAAAGGATTTCAATCCTTATCTCTCCCACTCCACCTTTGAGTATAGGATCGCAAATGGTCTTGCTGAGTGAATTTCAAGTTATTTGTTAGTTTTCCTCGTACTTGATACTTTGCTTGATTAGAGGACCTTTGAACTATATTAACAGAAATAAATTTGTGTATAAAATTTTCTATTTTCATTTCTTTGCCATAATTTATTGGGTGAGGCAAGCGTGAGCATCCTTTTTATGCCTGCTATAGTAATAACTACACTCCGTAACTACAGTCCTTAAGTTGTTTCATAATTAATGGTCCATCTCTTTGGAAAACATTGAGATCGCTCAACTCTACTATACTTCTGTTTGTTGCTTATTTTTCTTGTGCTGTCTCAGGAAGGTGACCCAACGCTAACTGATTGTGTTTGGGATGCTTTAGTAAAATCCTTTGCAAGCCAAATGAAGTCTGTTTTCACTACATCAAGCTTTGTCAAAGAAATATTTACTGTAGGCTATCCAAAGCTATTAACAACTATTGAGAACCTCCTTGAAAGAATTTCTCGCGATACAGATATCAAAGGAGTTCCACCAGCTCTCACATCAGAGGGCAAGGAACAAATGGTAGTTGCCATTGAGATTTTTCAGACAGCATTCTTAGCCCTTTGCTTCAGCAGACTGTCTGATCTTGTAAACTCGGTATTTCCGATGTCAAGCCGTGGAAGTGTCCCCTCCAAGGAACACATCTCGAGGATTATATCACGCATTCAAGAAGAAATTGATGCTGTGCAGTTGGATGCACATTTGACACTTCGTGTCCTGCGTGAAATCAGCAAAGTTTTGCTTCTACTTGCAGAAAGAGCTGAATTTCAGGTATTCGTTGATTTAGCCCTGCAAAATACTCCTATTCTGCACTTCAATTTTGACCCTTCCTAATATCACGAAATTAACTTCGCTACTTGCATAACTATGGAAGCGACATTGTTCTTGTTCCCAAGTTTAAGCAGATTACTCTTATTCGGTTATCCTTTTAGCACATACACCACCCCCAATCGGGGTTTGCTTCACATCTGAACTATAACCACCCATCTTCACTGCTCAATCTCAGTATTTTCATCAACTGGATTTTTGCATTTCAAATATTAGAGTCAAAAAGAGTGATCTCTTATTGCACTCTTATCCCAACAGTGTTACCTATATTGATGGTAGGCAATTGATACTTCGGGCAATTCTGATTGCGGTATTGAATTTTGACCTTTTGGAAATAAAACATAATGGAGTACTTCTATTCGGTGTTTCGTTTCTAGATTTAAAGATCATCCATATATTCGATCTCGGCAACTAAAGTGTTCTAAAATAAAAAAATTACTCTCACTCAAATACTGCATTAAAGGATATCTGTTGTAAACCTATCAACAAATATGCTGCGAGACTTAGTGTAGGAGTTTTCTGGTCTGTAAAATATAATCAGAGGAGCACTCCTTGGAGTGTAAGCCCAACCCTTTGTTTCACTCCTATCACCCTTTTATTGTCCTCTGATTGAGTTGGTTTTACTGGGTTTTGCTTCTACAACACAACCTCAATTGTAAGAAGTAATAAAGGCTCTAATTCATGAGTAAATTTTCATGGCAGATATCAACAGGCCCTGAAGCCCGCCAAATAACAGGTCCTGCAACTCCAGCACAGCTGAAGAACTTCATGTTGTGCCAACATCTGCAAGAAGTGCATACGCGCATAACATCCATAATATCAGGACTACCCTCTGTTGCTGCAGATGTTCTATCTCCGGCTCTTGGCACAATATATGGTGTTGCTGGTGATTCAGTGACATCCTTATTTCAAGCCATGCTTGATCGTCTTGAGTCCTGTATCTTGCAAATTCATGACCAAAACTTTAGCAATCTTGGCGTAGATGCCGCTATGGATAATAATGCATCACCATACATGGAAGAATTGCAGAAAAGCATTCTTCACTTCCGGGCCGAATTCTTGTCCAGGCTTTTGCCATCTTCAGGTGCTGTCTCTGCCGGGACAGAAACTATATGTACAAGGCTGGAAAGAAGCATGGCTTCGAGGGTTTTGATATTTTTCATAAGACACGCGTCCCTTGTTAGACCGTTGTCTGAATCAGGAAAGCTGAGAATGGCTAGGGACATGGCTGAACTTGAATTAGCTGTAGCCCAGAACTTGTTTCCGGTAGAACAGCTTGGTGCTCCATATCGGGCCCTTCGAGCATTCCGGCCCGTTATTTTTCTTGAAACATCTCAACTGGGATCATCACCACTACTCCAAGATCTTCCTCCTAGTGTCATACTTCACCATCTCTATTCAAGGGGGCCCGATGATTTACTGTCTCCTCTACAAAGAAACAAGCTTACACCACTCCAGTATTCATTGTGGATGGATTCACAAGGGGAAGATCAGATATGGAAAGGCATCAAAGCAACTTTGGACGATTATGCTGCAAAAGTGAGGTCTAGAGGGGATAAGGAATTCAGCCCGGTATATCCTCTGATGCTGAAGATCGGTGCATCTTTAACAGGAAAAGAATCATAATGTTAACCAGTATCTTAGTCCAAGTTATACAATGTGTTCATACATCTTGCCTTCAACGGATACTGCTGCAGATGGTATACTCTCACTCTTGTGATTTGAGTTTTCTTTGCCCATACCCACCCCATTCTACTGCCTTGCATCAGTAGTGTCTTGTTTTGATTCATTTATTTGTAGCAATATTTTCCTTTACTTAAAATTCAAAAAATTTGATAAAAGCAGAATTAGTTGTTGAATATGTGTGCATCGGCGTGCTTTCATCCCACATGCTCGTTAGTAGCATCGCGTTGGCGACGTGTTTGTGGTCAGAGTATTCATTCCTACATTACATACATAAACATGCATCTATAGCAATTAGCATGATTTTCGTAGTGCCTGCTGAGTTATAGATTTGATAATGTACGTAGCTTGTTTGTGAGTCCCCCTTGGATGCTCCAAGAATCGGCACATCGGGAGACGGAACAATTTTGTGGCTTGTTAAAGTTATGGCTTGACTCAACTAGACTAGCTTGAATTTCTGTTATTTCAGTCAATGGCTTATCATAATAGCAAGAGCACCATTTTGTCATATTGGTGTTGGTGGGACTTATGTGCAATTAAAATCAAGAATTGTATATATGGAATGACACGCAAAGGAATTATTCCACGCTGGTAAAAACCTACCAATTAATTCTGTTGTTGACATGGCGATGTGACGAGTCATTTGGAACTTGTTATGCTGGACAAAAATTGACTTGGTTGTTGAATTTGATTGGAAATACTTGGTTGGTTGTGAAGCGTAGGAGGAAAATTTTCAGTTGAACTGATGATATTAACCACGTGGTAGGTGTTTTACAATTGATCCATGATAGATGGATAATTTAAATAGAGTGATCAATTATTTGATAAGTACAAAAATTTGTCATATGATTTATTGGATTTGATCAAATCATGTTCAAATAAGAATTTTTGCAAGTGTGGTGGGGGGAAAAATTCTTGCACAAGCTGGGTATTTATGAGGAATAATATGCACTTCATATGTTGGGTGCATGTGTCGGGTTCAATTGTGGTTTATAAAAGAATTTTCTTCTTCTCTTAGTAAAAACTTCGGAATAAAGGATTATGTTATCGCGCCAATTTGGGTGTAATTTCTTTACTAGTTTTGAATTTTTGTTTGTCTTCATATCAATTTATTTTACAAGGTTCTTTGCAAATTAATTATATCCAAGAAACAAATAAGAATTAAATCTTAGTTATTAACATGGCAAGTTATAAACTTAAACCACTTGAAGTTACATTTTTTTTTAACTACGTTGTTGACGTAAGACGTTGCGTATATGCATGCGAGTGTATGTGTGCGTATATTCACACACACATATATATATATATATATATGTGTGTGTGTATATACGAATGGAAAAGCAAATGATTCTTAATGAAGTAGTTTTCAAAGAAATGAGCGCCGAATAGTGTGGAATAATGTGATAATGAAAACTGTAAAATAATAGCAGACGAAAGACAGCCAGCGCCAAAATTCAAGATTCGGATGGATAGCTGGTGTTGAAATCTACCACCAAATGGAATAGTTCAGCGGTTTGGCGTTGTGCTAGTTTAATCAAAAGTTTTGGGTTTCTTAGAAATGCAGTTACCTTTGATAGGGTGAATTTAACATTTAACTACTTCGGCTCAATTCAAACCTGAATTTAATTGATATTTGTTGGTATTGAATGCCGAATGGTCAATGATCATATATATATATCGATATGTATATATACCGTCTAATGTAATGTCGTCTTCATCCTTTCATACATCAACGTATACGTATAGATGTATATGTATATGCTGATAGTGATATTGATATACATCACCTAATAAAATTGATTTAATTCATTGATATGTTTGTCTCTGTTAGGTAGAAAAACTGCATCTTGTTTTGTATGATCAAACATCATTTGATCTTTCAATTATTCTTTCTTATTAGCTCATTAAGCTTCCAATTTTGTAAATCCTATTGGGCCACAATAAATAAACTCAAAAATTCTATATAAAATTGAAAGTTATAATAAAAAAAAATTGGAAAGTCCTGACCTAACAGACAGATAATTATGAATTATTGTTCTACATAGAACCCCAGTGAAATTTTATTTTATTTTTCCAATTTTAGAGGTGTAAATGAATGATATCAAGTTTTAAAAAAGTATTGTTTAATCTCAATTTGAATTTTTTTATTGAAATTAAAATCTCGTTTGAGTTTGATTTGACCATTACCAAGCAAAACTAACTAAACGAACAACCAATCAAGCCAATCTTGAATCGAATTGAGTAATTTGGTGTTTATACACATATATATTATATATTTTTATTAATCAAATCGAGTTTTAGTTGAGTCTCAAACTTATCCACTGGAAGAATATATTCAAATTTTATTTGTTATACTTAACAATTCGAGTTCAAATGAACTTCTCGTGATCAATTTCAAGTGGAGAATTGAATATATTAATTCATTTTCAGCCCTGGCTATTTATTTTATCTTCCCTTTGAGACAAATTGAGACATCAAATCAATAGAGACACGTCTCTCTTATGTTCATATGCAAAAGCTCTCATCCTTTTCCAATATAAAAATGAATGCATTCCGTGTCTCTTTTTTCACACACACGCGCGCGCACACTGTGTGTGTTTTGATGTAAAAAGGGGCATATATGAAGCAGAAGACAAGGTAGTGAATAGTTTATCACCGTGCCTTAAATGTTGGTCTACCTCGCATTTTAAATTAACGATTTTCACAGTTTCCGCCTCTCTCTCGCTGTCATTTTCCCTGAAACTCAACTTCATTAGTTTTCACACTTTGATTAATTACGTTAACACCCCCTGAAAAGATATTAATAGCCCTCATAAGAATGGCGTACCGACATTCATAAAACTACAAATCTCGGCATATATATCATTAATGGTGTGCTTAATTCACACTTTATTGGAATTAAAGATGAGTAATTAGGCAAGTCACTATAAAACAATATCATATAAATTAATCACGAAAAGAGAGAAAGAAAAAGATCGTATGGCATTAATATAAAGTCACCAATTATAGTTTATTTGTAAGTAATATATTCCGAACGTAAGAACACCTTTTCTTTTGTTAATAATATAATTTGACTGTGACAATAATCACCGTTAATTCATTACAAGAGAGCACTTCATTCGATCACCAACGGTAAAATCCAACACAAATTCAATGAAGTTTGCTACAAAATATAATTTTGTGATGGATCGAATATGTTTCATCATTGATCAAATTTATGTTTAACTCTTAGTTATAATTAGGCAGAATTCTGTAACAAGTTCGTTTATTTGTGATGAAATTCTATCTATTGTTTGTTAGTAAAAGTTACATTCTTGTCGCAGTTAATTTTAAGTTGCTAATGACATTTACTTATATATAGAGAGACAACTTAGTGATGATAAAATTTGACCTGATAATTAATTTATTAATGTTACTATAAATATGTTACTAATTATAATATTAATTAATAATTTAACACAATTTTGGTCACTAGTAATTAGTTTTATAGAATTTTTTATTATTAATCCAACAAAATAAATATAATTATTATGACTCAATATGTATAGATTATAGTGATAACTTTTTTTATCTTCTTTTGTTTTAAAGAGGAGTTTTGTTGGTTTTCTAACTAATTTCTTTGGAACTCAAACTCATGACTGATTTAAAAATATCTCTGCTGATTTTTCAACTATTTTCTTTAAGACTTGAACCCAAGGATAATCTATTTACAGTGCAGAAACTTACTGCTAAATTATCTATTTGTTCCTACTCATGACTTATATGTGTATTTATATGCGGTTTTTAGCTCATAATAATTAATATGCATGATTAAATAGTGGTAACTTTCGCTTTATGACTTACGTATAAGTTAACCTTTTTCCATCCTTGTGTGTGTGTGTGTGTGTGTGTTGTGGCTTGTAGTGAGTAGCTAGGACTCCAGTTTTACAAGATATGTAGCAACCTTTTTGTAGGATAAACATCATTTTCGGCATCTTTCTGTCTTATGATGACCTGCTAGAGACAATATTGTAATAAATATGTATCAACATGTAATAACCCTAGCTACCAATATAATTAACCCCAAACCCGCTCTTCGTATTAATCCCCCACTTAGTATCGTCCGTTACAAGCAAGGGCCCAAAAAAAAGTGATTTTCTAGGCCAAACAGTAACCTTCTTTCTTCTTCTTCTTCTTCATTAAAGCAAAACATGGGCAAGAAAAAATCCAGACAAGAATCCTCGAAAACCCACAAATATATCCATGAAAAGAAACAACAAATCAACAATACTTCCATGATCAAGATCATGCGCCCCAAAGTCTTCATCACACACTCTTCAAACTTCAAGTCTCTTGTCCAAAAACTCACCGGAAACGTTAACGAGATCAGTGCTTATAATTCTCCGGCCTCGTCCCCGCCACCCTCCGGCGCATCCCCGCCGTCTGATGGGGCGGCGGCGCCGTTCATCATGAATAATGATATCATTCAAGATCATGGATATGATCAGGATCATCATCACTTGAGCGTGGACTACTTATCGTCATCGTTGGATTCGTCGTGTTTCAGCACCCCACTTGGGGGCTCACCGGATCTAAGCGTACCTGATCCTAATCTCAATTACTATGTGATGGAAAACGAAGCCGCGGCTGGC
>JAOWBU010000094.1:37500-53352 GCA_026212405.1 Petrea volubilis
TGCTCGGAGATTGCTCGGGAGGCGGGAGGCTATACAACGACTTCAGTTGCCGGCTGATCAGCTTACTATTATTAAGCGCCATTTGCAGCTCCAGCTCATCGGACCACCATTGCTCCAACCCGTGCGCCTCGAGAAACTTCTGCTTACCCTTTGAAAACACGAACAGCTTAGCAGCACACGGTGTAGTATTACTACTTGTCGGCTTAGCATTCTCCTTATCAGCATCGTTGTTCTCTGTCCCCACTGGATCAGTGTAGTAGCAGCAAATATAGTCGCTGTTGTTTACGTATAAATGAGGTATCCACTGTTTTGATCCCCATGTTACGGATACGGATTGTGCTCCTTCACTATTGGCCGGCTGATCAGTTTCATTTCTTGAATTGATCATCATCGCCCTCACCCTCTTCCACATTGTCCCGGCTTTTTCGCTCATGTTTCTCATACTCGAAGCTAGCGAAACTGAGGGTGGATTGAACAAATGTGCCTCAACAAAAATCCCTTCTTTGGCTAACGCTTTTCCTACTTGTAGAGCAAAGCCAGCCCCCAAAGAATGACCCGCGATGCACACATTGCTACTTCCGTACTTTTCAGCCAATGATCTCAATGCTTTAAAAGCGCAGCTAAACCGGACGGACCCCTTTAGGCTTTCCCAAGCTAGGAAGCGCAGATCGTCCTCAATGTCCCGTCTGATCGTGGGGCCCTTGAGGAGCGTCCCTCTGAGCACCAAGACAGCCCTTGGTGCACCACTTGGTCTCATTAGGACAAAATCTGCTAATGCAGCTGCGCGGTCCCATTCTAGTATCGCACCGAATATTGATCCATCCCGTTCGTCTATCAGGGTTTCGACCAGCTTGTACTTGAAAGGTATCCACCATTTCGGGGCAAGGGCATTGTCGTTGGTTGTTCTGTTTTCTTGCCTGTCGAGTTCTAGTAAGTATACTGCTTGTATAAAGCAGGCGATCACTGTCCTCTTGTAATTGGCATCCTTCCTGTTAGTTATAGTTACCTTCACATGTCAGATCTCAAGCTAAAATAGAGCAACCTTTTTGTTCTTTTAAACATGGTAATGTGGCAGCATGGATTGCTAAGTTACAACAATCAGTGATTGAAAACCAATAAAAAAAAAGGCCCTAAAGTAACAAGAAATCAGATCATCCATATGTGATCTCGCCAAGAACAATTGCAGATCAATCAGATGATGGCCTTTTAAATCAACACAATCTCAACCCTTATTTGTAAATCGGCACAATTCAACTCAAAGTCAATTCTTTTCTTCAGACAAAATAATCCTCAGAAAAAGGAAGCCTCACAATTCAACCTCATTTTAGCAAAGAAACAAGAAATCTGAACGAATACAACTCAATTTCCATCTCCCACAATCTCGAATTCAGGTTAAAAACCAATCGTTCATACAATCAAGAAAAATGGCCACAAACAGAAAAGCACACATTTACCCACTCAAATAACAAGTAAACCAACATCAAATCTCACATGCGAATCAAGAGAGAGAGAGAGAGAGAGAGAGAGAGCTGACCAAGTGGAGTTGATGAGGTCCCTCCAGTTTATGGAAGGAACATTGCGAGGCCCAGATACATGAAAAGCATAAGGATGCTGGGTTTGAGGCGCTAACTCAGTTTTCACACTCTGATTATCAGAATCTTGATTTGTTCCCTGTTCTTCCACAACCTGCAAGGCCTCATTTTTCATCTCCTCTGCACCCTTCTTCCACATTCCTCCCTCAACATCAAAAACCCACCTCCAAAATCCTCAACTCTCTCTGATTAAACCTGTCGTTTACAGAGAAGATAAGAGAAGAGATGAAAAGAAGGCGAAAGAAATAATGAACAGAGAAAAAACGGGCAAGAAGAAATGGTAATGGTGGTAGGTTTCGTGGTTTTTGGGGAGATTTAAGGAGTTGGATTTAGTATAATATAGTATCGTGATAATTATGGTTAATTTTGAAAAACGCCTGGTTTTTGTTTTTTGTTTTTACATTTCATTTAAGATTTGGGGTATCTATAACGGTCATATTTTCCTTGTGATGGTGGATTGGATTGGATATTGTTTTGCCCTTGCCACCGCAGGTGCCAACGTAAGCCGTACGCTTGTGTGGTGGGCTGGGCTTGGCCGGGATTGTTTTATCATATTGATATTTGAATATGAATATTACGTATTTAGAATTTGTCGAAAAGCGACTCAATTGTTTAGGAAATTTTTTAAACCTAATTGTTAAATTCATTTTCTTGTTTGAGTTTTGAAAATTGAACTTTCATTTCTTTCTTTTCTGGAAAATTCGTATCTACATAAACAATTCAAAACTTTCGCAGAGTGTTCAAAATGTCAAATATGGCAAAATTTTCGAAATTTAAAGATATTTACATATACACGTACAGATAATATATAAGTCGTATTACTCTAATATTACGATGCAGTACAAACTAATTAAATACATTTTATAAGAGTTTATTATGTTATTTTACATATAAGTCTCTCGCATTTCTTTTATCAACCTTTTCTTTTTAATTTACTTATCTTTTCATCATATAATTTTATTTTCATTTAAGTTGATTTTTTATAGTAAGTTTCGTAACACGCACTAATAATAATTAATATAAAGTTAATTGAGTTAAGTACTCCAAACAGCATTTTGCAATTTGGTCCTTAACCTTATAAATTATGCGATGGTGGATCCCAATCTTTTTCAAATGTGAACGGATGATGCTATTTCAAATTTTCAACAGAAACTTTTGGAATATTTCATTAAAAATATTAGATTAATTACAATTTTACCCCCTTATGGCTTTAAAAAAAATACATTTTTGGTCCCACTTAAAAAAAACATTTATAATATATAAAAGATTACATATGTACACATATTAATTATTATATTAATAAAATATATATATATATATCTTTTTTTAAACCCCCCCCCCCCCCCATGCATCCACCCCGCCTCACCCCTAGCAGTTCCGAAACAAGATTTGCTTGAATAATTTGAAAAAGATGCACACTGCACATAAACAAACTAGACTATGGATCGTGATTCAATCTTAAAATTGAAGACATGTTTAGATTGCCGACGCCCCACGATGTGAGGGGTTGATTCATGGGAGGAAAAAATGGAACCATACAAGGAGGTCTAGGAACTAATATGCTAGCTGTTTTTTTTTTTTTTTTTTGATAAATAATATGCTGGTTGGTTGGCAAAGAGAGGACACAGCTAAAATATATTAACTGTCTGCGGAGCTAATCGTTCAGATGTAGGTTATTTCCTTATTACCAAAAAAAAAAAAAATGAAAAATTACGGTTCTTAACGTGATTAATTGTAAAAAATATATATTTATGTATAATATTTAATAAATATTTGTAATTTTATATATCAAAGTTGAAATATATAATTAAACTATATATATAAGTTTTATTTTCACACGTGTTGAATTATTATTATTATTATTATTATTATTATTATTATTACAATCAATTTGAGATTTCTACATTATTATAAAAAGAACGTCATTTTTATCTTATAAATGGGGGTTATTTATGTGATTTTACAAATTCGAATACCAAATTTTGATGTGTCAATTTTACGATTTTAATTAGTAAATACATGCAATAAATAAGTAAATAAAAAAGGTTAATATTGTAATATTATATCCAATTTAAAAACACCCATATTCTCAACCCACAAACCTATTTTATCTAATTAAAATTACTTAATTTTTTTTTCTTTTTGTGTTTAATCTTTATCATGTAATTTTATTTCATATAATTATTTTATTTTAAAATTATTATAATTTAATAAATTATCTCAAATAATTCTTAAAAAAATATTCTTATAAAAGAAATATAATAATATATTTATATTTTCATCCTAAAAAAAAAATTTAAGTACTAAATTGAAATATATATTTTTTATATTTTGTACACACGTAAAGTAGGCGGTGTTGTTAGTTTTAAAAATGTCAATTGAAATATTACATACACTCAAAGAGAAAAGAGAGAGAATAAGATGATTCAGACTCAGGACTTCAATGGTATCAAGTTCGAATCTTGCTATTAGGCTACAATCCCATTGTATCAGGACATGTATTCTATTATCGTTTACTTTTATTGTTGAAAAGTGACCGTAAATAATTAAATATAAAATTATAAAGTTTGAATGGTAAAATATAATTCATAAAATTTCGTATTATAATATATAAAAAGACACCATAATTTGGGATAAGCGTTTTTATCCCAAAAAAAAATGAAGGGATAAAATTAGATACGGTCCCAAAATTTATGGTATTTTTTAATTTTGATCCATAATTTTATAGGCTCATC
This sequence comes from Petrea volubilis, assembly GCA_026212405.1. NCBI lineage: Eukaryota > Viridiplantae > Streptophyta > Magnoliopsida > Lamiales > Verbenaceae > Petrea > Petrea volubilis. The sequence continues at coordinate 41,828 of JAOWBU010000094.1, forward strand.
AAAATGAGGAATTTTTTTTAAAATTTTCATCAAATTTGATCATTTTCAGTGACAGACGTTAAATACTAATAGCGAGGTGCACGTGCTCCTCACGCTAGTCACGTACTCTTCATAAGTGACTAACAATACACATTCGCTTCTATGTCAATTTTTAATATCTATCACTAAAGAGGATTAAATTTGATGAAAATTTTGAAAAATTACCCTTATTTTGATAAGCTTCGTAAAATTAAAAGGCCATAATTTTTAGATCATATATGATTTTAACCCAAAAAAAAAAATAAAAATTACAGGAGAAATTGAACAACTATCAAGCAAAAGAGCTGCTCTCACTGGATATTCAAATATCTACCCAAAAGGCAAAAACCCCCTTACAGTAGATAGACTAATTTTCTATTTTTCGAATGCTTGTGCTTCGCAAGACTCGTAGTCCCGTCGCCGGCGCCGGCATCTTGGCATTCGTGAAAACCCTTACCACTGTCAACAGCTTCGTTCAAGGCATTGACGGCGCTAGCAGCAATGTCAGGGGCTTACCCAACGACGACTATTTCGCCGCGATTCACCACATATCCAACATCGTCCGGCGGGACATCTACATGGAGCGAACCCTCAACAAGATGCTCATATCGAAGATCGTCAATTCGGAGCTGGTTTATCGCGTCCTCCGCAGCTGCTGCAATTGCGGGATTGAGTCCTTTCGATTCTTCAATTGGGCGCGAACGCACCACCCGAATTATGATCCCACCACACTTGAATTCGAGGAGCTGCTGAAGATTCTAGCCAAAACCCGCCATTGGGAAACCATGTGGAAGGTAGCGCACGATATGAAAACTCGGGATTTGGGTATTTCCCCGTCTGTTGTATCGTTCATTATTGAACAGTATGCTAGGCATGGTCTCATTGATCAAGCCGTTGATCTCTTTAATGGGCTCAAGAATTTTGGGTGTCCGCAAACGACGGAAGTGTATAACTCCTTGCTTTTGGCTCTCTGTGAGGTTAAGAACTTCCAGGGGGCGTATGCTTTGATACGGAGAATGATTAGGAAAGGGATTGTTCCTGATAAGAGGAGTTATTCGGTTCTTGTTAATGCATGGTGCTCTGCAGGGAAGATGAGAGAGGCACAAGAGTTCTTGGAGGAGATGAGTAAGAAGGGGTTTAATCCGCCCGTGCGAGGCCGTGATTTGCTGATTGATGGTCTGTTGAATGCAGGGTATCTTGAGTCAGCTAAAGGGTTGGTCAGGAAAATGACCAAGGAAGGGTTTTTGCCAGATGTGGGCACATTTAATTGTTTGGCTGATGCTTTGTGTAAGGCTGGGGAGATTGATTTCTGCATTGATCTCTTTCATGATGTTTGTAGGTTAGGATTCTTTCCTGACACCGAGACGTATAAGACTATGATAACTGTGACATCAAAAGTCGGAAGAGTTGATGAGGCTTTTAGGATACTTCACAGGTCCATCGAGGACGGGCACCGTCCATTTCCCAGTTTATATGCTCCAATTTTGAAAGCTCTTTGTAGGAGGGGACAGTTTGATGATGCATTCAGTTTTTTTGCTGATATGAAGGTGAAGGGGCATCCGCCAAACCGACCTGTGTATACCATGCTGATAAAGATGTGTGGACGTGGAGGTAGATTTGTTGAGGCTGCCAATTATTTGGTGGAGATGACTGAGTTAAATTTGTTACCTATGTCACAAAGCTTTGATATGGTTACTGATGGCTTAAAGAACTGTGGGAAGCATGATTTAGCTAAAAGGATAGAGCAGTTAGAGATATCTCTTCGGGGTACTTGATTCATCAACTCTTTGTTCAACACTGTTAGATACTCACTTCTAGAAAGGTATTTTTCAAAATGCTTACCGATCTTTTCTTACTTAGACACCTTTAATCATGTCCCTCATGGTCTCTATATTCTTCAATAACAGCCTTGAGGTTTAGGTATAGCGTTTGCTGCATCATAGCAATTATTGTTTTCCTATTTCTTTATTGGTTATATGCAGTTTGTTGGGATTCGCTTTCTTTGCTTATGCCGTAAATGGGAAAAGAAGTACTTCAAGCTAAGATAGAGTTGGTCGTTGAGTTTCAGAATTACAAATTGCTTTAGAACTGGTGCACCAAGACTTGGTGGATAATTGAAATTAACTCCAAGCTTTGGAAGCTTCCTGATTATCAAAGTTTGTCTTGGACTGTCTTATTTGGTTCGAGTCCTTGGGTGAACGCTTGGTAATTTGCTGGTTCTACTTGAATCAGCTTGTATGTGTTGAATGCATGTTGTCCCAAGAGGGACTGATGTTAGGTATGCTAGCTTTTTGCCCCACTTCGTTGCATTTCTTGTTTATCGTAATTTTCTGTAATCTTTGTTTATGTTCATTTATTAACTCTTGTAGTCACTCTATGGAAATTATGCATCGCCATGACTTAGTGCACTATATGTTGTATTTCTATTCCATCACTTTATATTGATTGCGGGTTATCTTATCAAACTAAAAGAGTTCCATTCTATTGCTTATCATGCAGAAATGCAGAATAAAGATGACAGTCAGAAATGGGGAGATTAACTGGCTTGGCTGTATAACAGCATGACTGTAAAATGTAATTCTTGGCTTTCTTCCAGAAGCCTCTCTATTTGAGATCCTCCTTTGTAAGTAGAACAGGAAACTGACTGGGTCCCAGAGGAGTCCATGGAGTATGATCTCAAATGACAACTGAGGAGTGACCCGAATCTGGACATGCATAGTGACTCAGTTCATCAAAACCAGGATGTTATAGAGATGGTTATCAGTTTAATTTTTTTTTATTACAAAAATTACGATTTGAGGTCATTTATCAGTGTAATTGGCTTTATGTTTTCTTGAGCAAATGCTTTTGTATGCCCATGAGCTGGTCGAGTATTGGTAAAAGATCGAGGACGGTGAGCCCAGCAGAAAGGCAAAAGGAATCAGCTTCTCTGCAGAGTGTTTGAGTTTTGATGGAGGGTGGCTTTAAACAAACCTATAAGAATCAGAAACAAGCAGTCAGCTCAAACTTGAAAGTAAATATGAATCACCGAAGCACTTTTTTGCTTTGGTTCAGAATTGATAAACAGGGTTTGATATCATGGACTTATACATAAAGTTATGGACCCATTAATTTTTTTAGTTGTTCTTTACATGTGTTTTCACCGTCGATTATATAGTTTATGGATGGTTGCTGAGGAACACGGCTCAGAAAAAGGCAGAAATATCAAGTAAGTGTGGGGAAAGGTGTGTGTAGGATCCAAGTCAAATGGTTGCTTTTGTTGATTAGTTTTTGATTTACATATAAAAGATAATATATATATATATGCACACACGCACATATATATATATATATACACACTATGTGTCAAAGTCGGGATGAGGTGTTAGATTCGTTAAGTAATGTCCAGAGTTCGAATCCTGGTATTATGAATGAAACAATTGTGTTGGGAGGGTTGTTCCCATAATGGCTTCTGCAGTACTCGATCTAGATTAGTCGGTCAATGAAACAATTGTGTTGGGAGGGTTGCTTCCCATAATGGTCTCTGCAATACTCGATCTAGATTAGTCGGTCAATGAGTTGAAATCAGGTGGTTAAAATAAATTAAAAAAAAAAAAGTCTAAAGTTGAATAGTGAAAATCAACAAAAAAACGCCCCTCGCATAAGCATTTATCGGTGAAATTTAATTGAAAAATCTATCAAAAAAAAATGAAAGGATTAATTACATGCTTTAACATAAATGACCGTGGGGATTTATACTTACTGAAGTGGTTCTAACCTTTAATTTTAGGAATAATAATTGACACTAACCCTATAACCGTTCTTCCTTCTTTTGCGATAAAATTGGATTATCTTATCTAATATTCATATTTCAAATAATAGATATTTATTACACAATTATTCAAGTCAAGAGTCGCGAAAACAAGTGCATGTATGCTAGACTTGCTAGTTAATCAGTAATCGTGTTGGAAGTCGCATTTTGTGAAAGCTTTTTTATTTTTTTTTATTATTTTTTTTATTTTATTTTTGGGGTGGTGTTGGCATTTTATGAAAGCTGGTTGAAACGTATGGGGTACCCCCACTCTCGTCTTCTTCTTTTGGCTGCAATGCCTGCAGATCCCTATGATTATGAATGAACCTAAGCGAGAACCAAAAATTCACTGATAATTAATTAGAATTTACCTAAAGGAATCTCATAACATTATCATCCCTGAGATGGCGGGAGTTTCGGTGGCGGCGGAGTGGCAGCTCCTTTACAATCGTTACTACCGGAAGCCGGAGCTCTACCAGATGCAGTGGAAGCACGTTGACCTCGCGCGCAACAAGATCGCCTGCGCCCCCTTTGGCGGCCCCATTGCCGTCATCCGTGACGACGCCAAGATCGTCCAGCTTTACGCCGAGTCCGCCCTCCGCAAGCTCCGCATCTTCACCTCATCCGGCTGCCTCATCTCCGAGACCGTCTGGAAGAACCCCGGCGGCCGCCTAATCGGCATGTCCTGGACCGACGACCTAACCCTAATCTGCATCACGCAGGACGGGACGGTTTATTCCTACAATATCCACGCCGAGTTGGTCAGCACCTTCTCACTGGGGAAAGAGTGCTTCGACAACAGCGTCGTCGAGTGCGTCTTCTGGGGGAACGGGGTTGTTTGTATCAACGAGGCGTTTGAGATCTTTACCGTCCCGGATTTTAAGGTGCCGAAAACGGTTAAATTGGCGGATTGTAATTTGGAGGAGCTACCGCATTGTATGACGGTGATCGAGCCCCAGTACACGAAATCAGGGGATGTGGAGGTGCTGCTAGGAGTTGGAGACCATGTGTTGCTGGTGGAGGAGGATGGAGTGCAGACGCTGGTGGAAGGGATTGGGCCTTTGCAGAAGATGGTGGTCTCGAGGAAAGGGGAATTTGTTGCCACATTCACGCATGACGGGAGGCTTCTAGTCATGTCCACGGATTTTGCTGATGTCATCATCGAGTACGCTTGTGAGGTATAGCCTAGTTATGTTGCTGTTTCCTTCCTAAGTTGATTAGAGTAACACAAACAAGGTCATCTGTCTCTACTTGACGCAATGAACTAGAAGATTGCCTTTACAGAATTAAGATTGGGAACATTGTAGTTTCTTCTGCTTGTTTGATGAACATACTAACTTACTTCTCGGAGAGGAAATGGGAAACTCAAATTTCACTGATAACAGTTCCGTACCACCTCTGGCGTAAACCTATTACTTCATCACAATATTCTCAAGCTCTTTCTCGGGATCTCACGCTATATATTATTTTCTGGCTAATGTTTGGTGTTATTGTTATGTCTGCAGTCGGCCCTTCCTCCAGATCAATTAGCTTGGTGCGGATTGGATAGTGTCTTACTTTACTGGGATGACATGCTATTGATGGTGGGCCCTTATGGCGATCCGGTGCGTTACATATATGATGAGCCAATTATTCTCATCCCGGAATGCGATGGCGTAAGGATACTTTCTAACACAAGCATGGAGTTTCTGCATCGAGTTCCAGACTCCACAGTATCCATCTTTCAGATTGGAAGCACCTTGCCTTCTGCTTTATTGTATGATGCTCTGGAGCATTTTGACAGGCGAAGTGCTAAGGTAGTCTTCCTTCACTTGTATAGTTTAAAATGTTCTTTCTCTTGTTATCATCATGGTACATAAGTTGTGATGTTTTTCTGTCCTAATGGTCCTCCACCTGATCTTGTCTCCTTTTGTTATTCAGCCTGTGCATTATTTGACATTCAGTTTGATATATTATTCTGTTCTTCCTTGTAAGGGGCCCTTATCCGTACATTATTGTAGCAAACTTGTTCGGAGAATTTTTGGTAAGAAGCTATATATGTAAAAGCTACTGATAGTAATGACTAGCTTTAAGATATGCATTAAATTCATTGGATATGCAACACTTTTATCGCAATGGTTGTCGATTTTGAAGCAGAAAATATGCATTGGTAATTTTTTTTCTGCCCTTCTATATTTTTTCGCATATTGTTTTGCAGTTTGTTCATGCGACACCCGAAATACAAAGGGTCCACGAAATATTGTTCTGCAGATCTATACTAAACCATTTCCATTCGTTTTGGGTCTGACCATTTGTCAACTTACTATATGCTTTACAAGAAATTCTGTTCTCCTCCTAAATAATACATTGGCATCCATTAGGAGAGAGGTCTGCTACAAATAATTAACTGCTGTCCTGACTGCCATAATAATTAGTATGGAGTTTTGGAATGATAAGGATGAGCTTTTCTACTGGGTCTGTGTTTTATAGATAATTGTGGAGAACTGATATTGAAAGAACTCAAATGCTGTGTTTGAAAGTTGTAAGCTCGTGATAGTAGGCTGAGTAAAACTGGAATTAAGCTTACCTTGAGAAATGTTTTCTCAGCTACTTGAAAATTCTGCAGGAATACTAATGTCCTATGATCTGCCAGGCTGATGAAAATTTGAGATTGATCCGCTCTTCATTGCCTGAAGCTGTTGAGGCTTGTATTGATGCTGCTGGTTATGAATTCGATATTTCTCTACAAAGGACACTACTGAGAGCTGCGAGCTATGGGCAAACTTTTTCTAGGTAGGTTGGTATTCATGTCATGCTCTTGTATTCATCTTTGGATGAAATGTGTTCTCTTCGTTCTTATTTCACTTCGAGGAAGGAAACATATGTTTGCTACTTTCTTTGATGTGGACTTATATTCAATAATCAATGTAATTATTTTTTGTGATTTTCATTTTACAATTTAAAAAATTTGCTTTGGTCGTCCTTGTGGTTGTGTGGTTGTCATGTGTAAGTTCATTTCTTCTTTAAATCTTTGGAGAGGGGACTGCAGTTGTGAGCAGTGGGAAAGGAAACAAGATGTAGTGAAAAATATATTCAGCTTATTTAAGTCAGCGAGAGGTTACTCCTTTGTGCCTCTATCTACGCATAGCAATTTATGCTTGCAAATATTATTATGCATATTTCTCATATCTAGAAAAAATTACCTCTATATATATGCAAATTATAATACTTATGCACTTCCTTTTTGTCGGAAATTGCTCATGGGTGATTTCTCCTCAATTAGTAAAGAAAAAAAACTAGAACTATAGTTCTGGTACTGCATCTAGATTCTCTTTATTTGGTCCCTGAAATGTGTTGTATTCTTTTTGTTTCTGAAATACAAGTCGATATCATTGCTGTCTGACAAAGTAATAATTGTTAAATACTTGACTATTTCAAAGTTGTAATTGGTAGGTTCTATTGTTTTAAACGCATATAAGATCAAAGTTGCCATAATTTGCTAAAGTCTTAGCAATCAAAAACTGCTTGGTTTGTAGGATAAGTTAGTACATGGATGTACTTGAAATGCCAAGCCTGGCTATCCTACTAGGTCATGTCTGTGGCTTACCTCCTCTCAACCTTGAGGGATATTTTAGTTTTAAGTTCCTTTGTAGCGTGGAACTTGGATGATTTAGAGTTTCTTGGATGCATGTTGCATCTAATTTCTTACGTGAATTAACTCGTAAGCAGAATTGTTTCATGCATAAGCTCTGTCGTACATTTTCTGTTCATAGAAGAACATTATTTTCTGATTTTTTCTTTGTAATGATATCCAGTTGGCTTTGGCAGCAATTTTCAGCGTGACAGCATACAAGAGATGTGTAAAACGCTGCGTGTCTTAAATGCTGTACGCCATGTTGAGATTGGTATTCCTCTAAGCATTCAGCAGTACAAGGTGTTAAACTCTCACTACTTTATGCTTGATGTTTAAAGTACTAAATTGCCATCCTTCAAATAATTTATTTATTTATTTTTATTTCCTTATGCTTTCTTGCAGTTGCTTACTCCATCTGTTCTGATTAACCGTCTGATTAATGCTGACAAACACCTTCTAGCTTTGCGGATTTCAGAATACCTTTCTATGAACCAAGTAAGCAATTTAACTTCCTTTATTTTTCCTTTTTTGTTTTTTTCCCCCCTTTTCCCTTTTTTTGGGTGTACACTATATGCAATCTATCCTATTGCTTTCCAATATCATATCGGCAGTCACCTGGGTGAATTTTTTCCTGATATCAATTACTTGGTATACCATTGCATTGCTCTGTCCATTGGATCATTCTTTTTTTATCTGCATGAGTTATGTTGCTTTCAATGAGTCAAGAATAGCTGATAAGTAGTTTTTAACTCTTAAAAGTAATTGATTTTATTAGCAATAAGTGCATTTATGACTGAATTGGAATTTTTTGATCTATGTTGAAATGAATTAACTGGGTTGCATAGCGATGTACTTACCAACTTATCGGATTACGTGTGAATTCAAATGATGCTTCCTTGTCTTTTCGTTTTGTTTATTATTTTTTGTGTAAATGCTGTTGTGCGGTAATTGATATCAGTAATACTGAAGTTTAAAGAGAAAATTGAGGATGAATATCTATATTTCTTTGAACTCTGAAGTAATTGATATCGCCATTACTGCATTTGTGCTGATATTGTTTTGATTTTGCGTCTGAGTAGGAAGTTGTGGTAATGCATTGGACTTGTACAAAGATATCAGCATCCATGGCGATTCCTGATGCCAGTCTTCTCGAAGTCTTACTTGACAAGGTTAGCATTTTTCTCTCTTTTGGCAGCCTATATACTGTTGATTTCTACTTACCTACTCAAATCTTCCAACCACAGCATTTATTGTTGCAGTGTGGCCTGCTATCACATACATATGTATCATCTGTTAATGTAGCTGGGGTTTCTTTGATGTTCTTTCTATTGATGCAGAGTCTCTAATTCCCAGATCCCAAGTTGATCAGCATTTCTAGATTTGAATTATCTTTCTCATATTGAGGATTTGGTTTTGTTGGATGACATGGATACTAATCCACTTGCTCTGTTGTCTGTTCCTTTCTCTTATTGTTATTTATTTGAGATGCTACTACAAATGAGTTGTGACTTGTGAGTGGCACCTCATATTCACATTACAGGCTTTCTATGTTCATATACTTCAACAAAGTTAATGATATGAAGAATCCTTCCTTGCCATTCAATAGATTGGAAGTAATAGCTGTCCTGTTTTAGTTAATACTGTTAGATGATGGCTACTACTTCTAATTCAAGATTGAATACTATTAAAATGACTTGACATAAATAATGAGGGAACTATTCAAATTTGGCCAATTACCCAGCACGCTGACTCAGAAACCTCATGGCTTTTAATTAATCATGACCAATCTAATCACCTTAGGTTTGAAAAGATAGCTGGGCAGGTTCAGTTTACTCTTTCACCTACCTGACTATTTTTCAATGGTTTGAAGTATTACTGTGAAACTGTCCAAATCCTAACAAATACATCCCAAATTCAACTCTTTAGTTGGCATTCGTTTAATCACAAAAGTTTGTCTGATATATTATTTCTGGAATTTCAGCTGAAGATATGCAAAGGAATATCTTATGCCGCTGTTGCTGCTCACGCTGATAAGTGTGGCCGTAGAAAATTAGCTGCTATGCTTGTAGAACACGAGCCACGTTCCTCCAAACAGGTGGAGTTGGGCTTATTGTCTTCCTGTCATTGTGTCATTTTCTTTACAGAATTGATCAGAGTTGGGCTTATACATCCCAAATTCAACTCTTCACATTCATAACGTCTTAAACATCATATTTAACTTTCATCTCTCAAACTACATAATTCATCTTAAACTAATGCAAGCTGGACACTTTTGGGGAGCTTCTATCAAGCATTAAAATATTGCTGTCTTTCAGATTCCTCTCCTGCTAAGCATTGGAGAAGAAGATACTGCACTTGTGAAGGCTACTGAAAGCGGTGATACCGATCTTGTGTATCTTGTCCTGTTTCATATCTGGCAGAAGGTGTGTAGTGAATTCTATTTTAAATGTTGACTGAATTTTTTGTGGGCTGACTGACCTTTAGGAATTATAGATGAAATTTCTTGATTATATTCATTCAGTACAACATGTATTATTGCAGAGAGCACCTTTGGAGTTTTTTACAACGATACAGGCTAGACCTCTTGCACGTGATCTGTTCATTACTTATGCTCGGTGAGGACACTACTGATCCTCCCAAAATACCATTAAGTATAGTGGAGGAATACCTCCTTGGTGACGTAGTATATGTTTCTTAGCTTTTGACATTTTCCCAGGTGTTGCAAGCACGAGTTCTTGAAGGACTTCTTTCTGTCCACTGGGCAACTTCAGGTAATTCAAAATTTCATTCGGTTCGTTGGCATTCTTCTTGTGCCTTCTGTAAATCAAATACGCCTTGAATAAAAAGTTAGTGTCAAAATTGCTGCGATCTATGTGCTGAATGAACAAAAATGGCTCCTGGCAAACTGACTTTTGGATATGACTAAATAAGTAAGGTGTGGCTCCCTGGCATTTTTCTTGTTACTGATGAAAATTCTAATTTTCCATAAAGTTTGGTTTCTCTTTCTGTCATATTGCTTGTGACATTTTACAATTTGGATTTCTATTTTCTTTTTTGGAAGAGATTTTTGGTGAACTTGGATAGACTTTTTGACAACTCTTAAATAATCTGTCCTTGAATTTGCTGGGTTCTGGCATAGTTTTTTTTAAGATAAAGTTTAAATAATCTTTTGCAGGTGTTCTGTTTTGGATATGATTCAAATTCAATTTTGCATTGGTCTGACCACACGCCAGTTCTAGGATGCATGATTACATATCTAGCTTTTCTTTGCCTTCTGTCTTCTATAGTCTCTATCATAATAAAAGGTTTCATGATTTTGCAGGATGTTGCTTATCTCTTGTGGAAAGAGTCATGGGATCTAGCAAAGAATCCAATGGCAAGCAAAGGGCCCCCACTTCATGGTCCACGCATAAAACTAATTGAGAAGGCCCATAATCTTTTCATGGAAACAAAGGAACACATCTTTGAGTCAAAGGCAGCAGAAGAACATGCAAAATTATTAAGGTGATTGTTTGATTGGGCATTTATAGGCTTGTTGATTGCTTCATGAATTATTTAACTCCCTAACTGTCAAGAATTCCAATAAGGTCCCATCTATGTTATTCTTCTTGTAACTCGATCTTGCATATCCTAGACTCGGTGCCATATAAGAACCTTCTTATTTCCACCCTGCATCATTCAGTTTCTAATATCGGATGAGTTGCTGCCGCTGTTCTTTGCCTCATGAAATTTAGCGATAGAAACTGCAGGAAAGATTTAAGAAATTCAATCTACTTGGAATGAACTATGGATTCAGTTGTGCAGTTGATGGCTTAAGGATTTGGATATCCTAGAATAGAGAAATTCTTTTGCCGCCTTAGAAATCACTTAGATGAGTGACAGTTTGGAAACGGTTTCTTTTCCCCATTGGTGCAATTTATTTTATCTATGGCAAGCTTGATTTTCATTCTCCTGTTAACCATGGGACTCTGGTTTCTCTCCCTCCCTCCCTCCCTCCCTCCCTCCATTTTGCATCTCTTGATCGCCCCTTTTCTTTATCATATAATATGAAATATGCATATGCTTTTCTCATGAGCTGCTCGCAGCTGACCTTTTGCCATCAAC
>JAOWBU010000787.1:0-25000 GCA_026212405.1 Petrea volubilis
GATGTTGTCGTGGCTGCTGCAGCAGCAGCAGGAGGCGGAGGAGCAGCAACAGAAACAGGGGTCACATTCTCAGGTGGAGGCTGCGCACCACCGCCATCCTCCGCCGCGGGCGGGGGCGGCGGCGCCTCCGCCCCACCAGCATCCCCGAACATGGGGGGCATCCATTTGGGGAACCCCTCCACATTCCCGGCCACAAACCCCATCGGAAAAAACCCATAACAGCAATAATACGCCTCCTTCCCCGGCACCATCGGCGGCATTGACAAGATCTCCGTGGCCGTAAAAGCCCTCTTGCAATTCTCATTATCGCACCTCAGGCAACACCCATCATAAGCCCTAGCATACTCGTACAAATTGTAGCAATAAGGGCAGGCCGTCCAAAAATTCCCAAAATTCCCGCCGCTGTTTCTCTGATTCACCTTCACCCCACCACCGGAGGCAGCGCCTCCGCCTCCGCCTCCGCCGGTACCCCTCCCGCTGCGGCGGACTGGCAATTTCTGATGCGAATTATCTTCTCTGCCCTGCTGCTGCTGCTGCTTCCTCTGCTGATTAAATTGCTGTTGCTGCTTCTTCATGGCGACGAGATCCACCTTGGTGAACCGGGCTACAAACTCGTTATCGTACGCCGATTTCTTGGCCGGATCGGAGAGAACGGCCCAGGAGTCGGCTACGAGCCGGAAAGCCGAGTCGGAGAAAGGGAACTTGTTCTTGTCCGGGTGGAGGAGGAGGGCGAGCCGGCGGTATTGTTTCTTGATGAGCTCGGCTTCGTCGGTGCGCTGAGGGATTTGGAGAATGGAGTACCAGTCGGGCTGGTTATTGTTGAGGCGCTTGGTCTCGGCGGCTAAGAGGACCTCGGCTACGGCCAAGATCTGATCGGAGCCCTCCAGGAGCGGCTCGGTTTCTTGTGCCAAAATGGCGAAGTCTCTGCAGCCGCCCAGGTCCTTGGTGCGGAGGAGCTTCTCGGCTATGCCAAGAAGGCGCTCGGCTTCGGCTCGGCTCGTGGTCGTGTGATGCTCCATTTGGCTTGGCTGATTATTATTAATAATGGAGATCTATTATCTATCTTTCTCATCTGTGAAAGCCTCTTTGTGTTTTTCTCTGTCTGAGAAAACGATGTCTGAGATTATTATTCCCTGCGACTGGGTGCAGTGCTCGCAATCTGTCCGACGCCCACAGATCAACGGGTACGATTGCGATTCCTTTCCACTCCTTTATGCTTTGATGCTTTTTTACGTGTGATATTAATTTTCAAAAAAAATAACGTTGAGCAATCCAAATTTTACCATTTTAAGGTGTTTCGCATTTTGATATTAAATTTTTTTAAAGGTACAAGTGTGGTATTTAATGTTTATTGTTTGTGTGTTGACAATTTCGTCGGTATATAAATTAACGCATAAATAATAAAAATTGGATATCACATTCGCAAGTCCTCAAAAATTGAATACATAAGTATAAAGCATTCCAAAATTGGAATGCTTAACGTAATTTATTTTATTTTTGTGTTCAGAAGATTCAAGAATAAGTTTCGCAGTTTAAAAAATCTGTTTCACTAATTTTCATTTCAAAAAGGATTTTTGTGTTTTCTAACAAAACTACATTTAAGGTTATTGCATTAATATTTTTTAAATATGATCATAAATTAATATTATTGATTTATACCAATTTACATTTAGAAAAATCTCTTTCGTTGAAAATTACTCTGTATGGATTACGATGTTATTGTTTGTTTTATTTAATTTTTCTTTAAGAAGCTTATCTCAAATATAACTTGTATATCTTGGAATTAGATAAAAATGTTTATTATAATTTATATATCTTCAAATTAAAAAGAAAATTGAAAAAATAAAAATTACCATCTTAAAATTCTATCTAAAGAAGTTAAGAGTTTTTTATTAACAAAATTCGTTCCGGTACTTTTTGGGATTGCGAGTTGAGTGGTCAGATTGAACTAGCATTTCCAGTTGGGGCAATGATAGTTTAATATACTTTTTAAGAGAAAAAAAATGTGAATTTTGGAAGACAAATTATTTATAGTTTATATGGCATTTAGTGTGTTTCTAGCTGAAACCATAGTATCATATACTGTTGTTTCCAGGAATAAAATCGTTAAAAGGCACCTATTTAAGGATTCACACACTTCAATGCAAGATGCAGTAGATATCTAATAATCTTTTCTTCCAAACATTTTACATCATAATCTACCTAGTCTATGTACAAAATTCGATCCAGCAATCACGAGCTAGCAACTCCATTAACAAGCTTACAAAAGCGGAGATTGTGATTCGTTAACCACCTAAAGAGCATCGAAAGCTAATGAATCATATATTCAATGACCACTCTTCACAAATTTAGGTCTTGGGATAAATTACTAGTAAGCCCTTCCCCGCCATCAGGGGGCGTGATCCGCATCCTTTTTGCAGTGTGCTGCAGCTCATCTGATTCAACATCCTCATTACGATCATCATTGGAGTTGCCCATCTCAGCCACACACTCCTGAGACGGGTCATCATTGGATTGCGACAGTTTTGCTCCTTGATTGAACTCTGGCAAGTTCTTCAAGAAGAAGGGATCGCCGTTTTGATCATTTATCTCAACAAGACCATGAGATCCCTCAGCATTAAGCAGTTCCCCTGAAGAAAACGTAAAACAAACAGTCAATTGCTCCATATTCTCTGATGATATACATCTACGCTTATATAGTTCAGCATCTAAGCTAACAGCTTCGACAGATTGCCATTTTTGATCAGCTTCTACTTCTAATACATCATCACCAGAGTCACAACCTGATGTAACTGGAGATGATTCAACATCCTCTGATATAGGTTCTAATCTAAAATCTCCAGACGAAAAAGGAAAGACAGGTGCCTCATGGGTTACACCATTTAGATGCTGGAAGGCAGGTTCTACTAATTCCGTTGGTGCAAAACAGTCAGTAGCTTCCACCTCTTCCTGTTAAAAGAGCATATGCAGTCATAAAAGAAGTCCACCAAGCAGAAAAAATGCAACAAAATCAACTGCAATGGATGCTAGCTCACAACCAAGAGTGAAAAAATAAAGAATCCCTAGTCTTTTGAAGCTCAAACAGAATATTAACATTTTAGAAACTTCATAATTTGTGATAGGTGCCAGATCTCAAGCACAAACCGAACTTCCAGACATATGGGTATTCCCGCAAGCTTCTAAAACCTATAATAGCTGCCTTAAACAAATCGACACACACACACACACACACAGAGTGCATAGCTATATATGTACGCCTGCAGACAATCTAATGAATGTGATGTAATTCTATTGCCAATATCCAAACCACCATATTTCCAGTGGTAACCCATACTAATCACAGGTTACAGACTAGCAAAGCTCAGATGATTGAGGGTCTTTGAAGTACCTCTGTCAGAGGAATAGGTCTTTTAAACTCATGAAGAGATGCCCCGCTCTCCAAAGCTCCCCATGGTGCATTGCTAAAAGATTCTGAACCAGATGCTTGCTTAAACAACTCTTTTGAAACCAATCCGGACGTTCCGGTACATTGATCACTCATGGAAGAAGCTGGAAATAAAGTCATCTCAATTCCCTGCCTGACCTGACATAGTGAGCTCTCACGAGAACCCATAGAAGGACCAGATTTTACTGAAAACTGGACACCATTCTCATAGTCATGAGAATTGTTTGGACATTCAGAGGACAAATGTGCACCATCCCCACCCAATGGGGGACAATCTTCAGGCTGGGTATCGAGGAGACCATTAATCAATCTCTCAATATGAGCCCGCTTCATTGAAGCTTCACCAGGAGGAAACCAATCTGCTTGAAGCTGGAAACACATATATTCAGCCACGTAAGCATTAAATTTGTGAGATGCGCTAGCTTCTAGGCGAAACCAAAAAAAGAAAGAATTTTCAGTATCCTGCCATACACAGAAATTGTACAGATCTAATTCAATGACCCCATCCACACATGAAAATTTTCCCTTCCCCTTCACTTAGCTCCCTTTCACTTTTTCAAAAAGCAAACAAAGCCTAAGGAAAACATGTTGGGCTCCAAGAGCTACTGTAAAAGGATGAATACTAGAAAACATAAGAAGCATAGGAAACCTCTAGATATTACATACAGAACCAATTTCGTATAGGGATTGCATTCACATCATACATTTTAAAAGTACCTCGCAATTTCTTCATATTTTCTATAGCTGGACCTGGCATAGTTTTGTAGAGTTAAAGACATTTTTTGGAACAGAAGAGGCTGCTAACCAATGCTCAGATAGTGTTCCTATTACGATTCACATAGCTATGACTCGAGAGTAGAAAACAGCTCATTTAATGCCTAATTCTTTTCAAATCTAAAAGTTCACTAAAATTATCTGAAGCAGAAGAGATCATAAACAATAAGACAATTCTAGCTACTCAAGCTAAATAAAACATTGTATGATCGGGATGCCCCTTTTCTTTCTTGTTGGGGCCCTCTTGTTTTCCAGTAGCTGCTGTACCTCAGAAATTCCTATTAATTTGTATGAACACTAAATAAAGACCAGAAATATGAAGGAAGCAATGTAGTTTGCTTATGCACATAAACAAACACGCCTATTTAAGATTTTAAAAGGTTCCATGATAGGAAACTAGTAAAGTAGAACTGTCTTTTCCATACCAAATGCATTAGCAGTTTATTGGACAAACCCGGAACACCTTACATTCTATTGAACAATGAGGCAAAAAGGACGAGCTTGTAAGCTTGGTAAAGGATAAAACAGTGTACTTACAAACTTGGAAGATGATGTAATCTTGTAAATACTGAAATTAGTGGGAACTTCCTCCAGAAAAAGCTCTACATAGTGTAGCAAGAAGAGGCCACAATCGAATGAGTTCTGCTGTTGAGGTAGCTGCACAACCCAACAGCTGAAGTCAAAGATCTCATTGCTTGCCCAGATTAAATGAACACATAGAACTGTATTGTCAAAAACAGAAAGATGCTAATGCACTCCATAATTATTGATGATCAATCATAGAGCAAAAGTGACTAAGGTGGCAAAGCCTAGTCCCCAGTTCAGATCCTATTCTTAGTCGGCGAAGCCTCAGACCAATAAAGTAGCATGATAAAAGATCACAGTATAGATATAAAACGAACCTTGTACAAGTTCCTTGACTTGATTCAAGGCAAATACAAGTTCTATGAGCACAAAGTCAATGGTGACATGATTTCACACTTTTCTGACTTCTAATTTCTAGATATAAGAAATACAGCATATTTCTGCTGAGGGATTTAATTCCTCAATTTCTATTTTAAGTTTTATGGCTTCAGATAGTTAAATTGTCGTCAAGAAAATTTTCCAGAAGACTTTTATCAGGATTTCCACAATGAAAGCCTCGGATTCAGTACTGAAAACACAAGCATGGCCTAATGGAGCGTGATCATCGCAAATGAAGTAAAGATGATCTACGACAACTAAAAAATATTTAGCGCTATCCAAGTAACAAATTTCAAGAGTTTGGAGCTTGGAGTAGGTAATGACAATAGGGTCAACTTCTGGGATCATTTACATCATCAGCAAACAAAAACAGAGTGATGTTCTCAAGATCATCAGGGGATCATGCTCAACACAGGTTAAAGCATAGCAGCAGAGATTTTCAAAAGCATTGGACACCTTTCACCAAGTTTGAAGACTCAATATGTCAATTTATTGGAAGTTAGATGGACAAAATATCGTCGGCAATGGAACTCACCTAACTGTCAGTTTGAGTCCTGTCAACAAGATATTAGGCACTTGCACTGCAGGAAATGAAAATGTGCTAACCAAAGTCGCATTGAGACTGGGAAAGCCACTTAATGTACATTGTAAGAAATCATCTAGAGGAGACATGGTGTGAAATGGTTTCTGATTTTTTTGCCCTCAAATGAAGAAACTGCAGCCCATCATTGTCTATGATCCATGGTATCTAATGGACTTAAAAAAATGAAGCATAATGCCAACGCTCTTCTTCTAAGCTACTACTCCATATTAAGCAGAAGAATATCTGCGAAAGGTAACCCCTTCATGCCTCTTTGGGTGCCACATATGATATGACAACAGAAAATTTTGTTTGTTGACTTTTAATTGACATAGAGCACTATTTTTCACTAAATCAGTTCCAAGGACTCAGACAATACAAAAGCTCCAGAGCTCTTGAGGACTGTTAGGTATTCCGTGTGCATGTATTAACTTTGGCATAGGAATATGTTTCTACTTAACTTACCTCAAGGGGTATGAACTTTAAGTTTCTGAATTTTGAACATAGATCTTCACATGTTCCTTCCTGCCTTTCTTTCCACTCCTCCCATAAGTAACTGACATTTTTGAGATACAAATTGACAATTTAAACATTTAAAACAGAATCAGCAAAAGATTTGACACCGAAATGGTGAAGAAGGAAAGATATGTTAAAAGAGAACGTAGAAAGAATGTGAAATGCTATAACAAACAATTAGATGATTACAGCGATTTACGGGGATATTGTAAAGAGTAACAAGCTGATTATGTCTATAGTCCAATTTAACTCATCACACTGAGCTGAACGATATTTCCAATTGGATTCGGCCTTCAGAAGGCACTGCTATCACAATCGGATTTCCCATTAGTTAAAATGTTAAATGCTTCCGTGAATTGAAACTGCTCAGTGTTGATAATTTCTCAAACAAGTATTTTGAATGAGAGGCTGGATCAAGATTGGGTCATCACATAAAAGAGAGGCACAGGAGATGATATAACCAGCCCCAACACCTTCCCATCCCAAGACAAAGGGAAGCAATTACTGCGTTATAATACAAGATCAAGTCCACTATTGTGTATGTTTCAAGACCCTTGTATATTCACTGGGTCCCTGATACAATCATGCCCGCTCGCTCGCTCACTCACACAAGCACACATAAACATGTACATATATATATAAAAATTATCCTGTCATACGTTTTCTACCAACGGAAAGTGAAAGTATACCTTTGTATAAGATCTTTGAGGCCCAAATGAGTTCCTTTTAGAGAATCCATATGCAATATACAGGGCACTCTTACTGACTTGTCATCATCAATATCTAAAAATAAGGCCAAGGAAAAAACAAAACAATGTCAAGAAATGGAAAATCTTTATAAGATGGTGTACAGGTCAAGGATAACTTGCCTTTATAGCTGGCAACTTCGCCAAAGTAACAAATTACTAAAACACTCCAGTGCAAACTGCCACACCATTATTGTTAGTTACCACTCTCCATTCCTTGATGCCAGAAGTAAGTATTCAGGAAATCAACCAAAAACTACTGGACTTGGAGTTATGTTTAACTTCTTACTTGTAGTTGACAGGAATAAAAATGAAGTCCTTGTCTAGTAAATTTACTTTTCTTGTCCATTTACGAACACGCAGAAAAGCTGCTTTGCCATCAAAAGCACTGGATGGATCTTTGTCCATGTCAGCCAGCTTTCGAAAGAAGAAGCTATTGAAAAAGTGAAACTTAGTCCTCTCCTCTACATTTTGTCTAGTCTTCAAATATCTGTCATAAGTTTAAATTTTTATATGAGACAAGTGAAGAAAAAAATGAATGATTGCAAAGTACAGCAAACCATTAGACAAGAAACTCTCATTGCTGCCAGACCAATGCCACATGTCAAACGGGCACGGGAAAGAATATTTTTCTTCAGTTCATCCTTAATCTACCTCGGGAGGAAAATTTTAATTTAATTAGACAAGCTAACAGCGAAATTTTATCCCACCAACTATGATTCATCATCTCTCTTTTTCATATTTTTTTTTCCTATCTTTCTTTCTTTTCTTCTTTTCTTTTTCCTTTTTTTTTGGGGGGTGGGGGGGGTGGGTTTGCTTTCTACAGTATACATATATCTAAAACACGCATGTTATGCAGAGCCGTGTAATTAAAAAAAAAATTAAAAAAAAATAGCTCTATATTTGCAGAGAAACTTACTTGATATAAAAGTCTATGATTGTATCATTGACAAATGTATCTGGCAGTAGGAGATCCACATCTCTCTTACTTATGGAAACAGCATCAGGATCGCCTTTTGGATAAATAACTTCCTCAAAAGGATTTTCCAAAGCTGTAAAATGTAAACGTAGCCCAATTCATATAGTTATCAAACAAGCAATAAGGATTGTGATAAAAAGAGAAGAAAGAAGAAGGGAAGGGGGGAAAGCAATGAGGACGTTTTTTGCATATAACATATCAATTTTATGGCTCTATTTAGAATACGGTAGTATAATGCGGATGATTTTCCAAGTTAGCATATTTTATGCTGCTAATAGAAGGGCATAGTAAACCTCCAAGCCAACCAAATGTCAAAAGAAAAGGCGGAGATGTAAGTATATTGTCTCATGTAGAGCAAGAAGGGAGCAACAATAGGGTACATCCACAAATTCTGAGATAACTCCAGCGAAAAAAGGGAAGTAACTTACTTTATTGAGTTTGACATATAGATGATAATGAAACATGATTTGTGGAATATAGTTTGACCCATCTATAACAAAATGTATTTGACAAGCACACAATTAGAGAATGGGACCTACTTTAGATAGGCTTTGGTTTTAACTAAAGCGTTGGGCAGATTTAAATTGTATGTATGAATATCACGCAAAAATTTCCCATCATCCCTGCACTATCCAACTAGGAGGGGACGCATGATCGCCAACCACACTAAGGTAAGACAGTCTAGATAGGACGAGTGTCTTTCCAGGAAGACTGCCTTCCTGAATTTAGAACCATTTTGCACTTGCAGGGAGAAGGATAATTGGTGTTGACGTGTCACCATGATATTATTGACAAATAAAAACATCTAGACAGAGCTTAAACCTCATTCTTTGTGTACGTTTGTGCATGTTAGGATGGGTATTGGGCACTGCCCAGTGTAATTATTGTATGAGAAAATTAGGAAGAGTGAGGCTTTAATTAGTCATCTTCATGAGTGAAAAGGCTTATAGACGTCATTGATAAAATCTCCGTCGATTCATCAAGAAAGCTTATGTGAGTTCAGTTAGCTATCATGAGCACTTCAAGTAAACTTTACCAAGAAATGTGGGCAACCAGTCATGATATATCATGTAATTACTAAAATTTTTCTCAGGTTCAGTTCCTTGTCGGCATTGACTATTTTGAATTTTCTTATATCAATTTTTCTTTTCTTCAATGGTAGCAGGGATGAAATTTAGAAGAAGTCCGCTGGCATCCATTACCACAAAAAAGAGTGCAATCGGCAAATAATAACATTACGTTTTTTGCCAATTTTACATTTTAAGCATTTCCTCATAGCACTATCAATAATCAAAAGAGCAAGTGCATTGGATGGTAAAATATACTCAAAACATAATTATAAATGATTATATGGAAGAACCCTCCATATATTTTAAATCTTTCACGATGAACAAGAAATAAATTAGACAGGTCTGAAGTGCCACTCAAAATGATCAAGAAGTCTGAGGATATTGATTTAAAGCACTGGACCAGTTAAACAGTGGCACAGAAGCAAGGCTGGTCCTGTTACCCTCTAAAAACGGGTAGCATGTCAGCCCATTGCAAGCTCATGCTGGTTGTTTTGGGTCAAAAAGTAGATCCAGGAAGATATGATGTTGGTTTGGTGGGGAAGGAAATTGAGGCAGTGAAAACTATGGATCTAGTGCAGAGGATAAAATAAAGCGAAGAAGAATGAGAGGT
The DNA here is from genome assembly GCA_026212405.1 of Petrea volubilis. Classification (NCBI taxonomy): domain Eukaryota; kingdom Viridiplantae; phylum Streptophyta; class Magnoliopsida; order Lamiales; family Verbenaceae; genus Petrea; species Petrea volubilis. The sequence goes on from JAOWBU010000787.1 coordinate 9,684, forward strand.
CATAGAGAATCAGGGACAGCTGAGACTTGAGAGGAAAGAAAGAGGGATGGAGTAGAGACGGCTGAGAAAGAAGAAAGGTAAGTAGGTTTCTAGATTTCCTTCATCAATGATCTGACTTCAAAAACTGGTTTAAGTGAGGAGTTACTGGAGGATGAAGAACTGCTACAGAGTCACCAGGCTAGAACCCATATGTTACAAATATAATCTATATAAAGTAACATTTCTCTGTATGTATTAAATATATGATATAGAAGAATAAATATACATGCAGATATCACAACATAATCCGAGTAACTGCTTTTGAAACCAAGCCACGAGGTAGGACCATTGACCAGTCAGTTTAGGTGAAAAAAGGAACAGATGCCAAACATGAGAACCCAAGAGCTCCGAGAAAACAAAATGGGAAAAGAGAGAACAGAGAACATACAGTTTTAAAGTCTTAAAAGATGACCGATAGAGTGCAGAAAAAAGTACATAGACAAATGTAAAAATTAAAAAATCTCCAGGCGCATTTTTACTTACTTGGGAAAATATCTTCTTCCAAGCATCATAGCTTCCCCCTCAGGCAAAGCTGAACAATTTTCCATCCCAATGCTTCAGATGAAACCACGCAAACACCAATTAACACCATCAGAATAACAACTTGACAAACTTGTGTGTCACAACAAAAAGGAAGAGCTCAATCGAACGAAAATATGAAAGGTCTAGACAGAATAAACTAACAGCAGATGATATTGCATGCAGCAAAACAGTCATTCATATAGACGTTAAGCTCATAGTGACAAGAATCTCAAGTAACCATATCAGTATTTTAACAACTTAAACTGCTATCATAGGACTAAGGCTTAACGAGATTCCTCTAGGAACTTGAAGGAGGAGAATGCAAAGAATACAACCCCATGTCAAAATCACTTCAACAGATAATGGAATGAGAAAAAATAGCAGTCATGTATTTGGATATCTTATAACGGGCTTGCATGAATGCAATCGAAGCCACTTCAAAAAGGTCCTCCATGGAATACAAAATTATGTTAAAAGGATAAATAATTGAAAAAAAAAGGGTTTGAAAGATGCATTTTTCATATGCATGGTATTTGCACATAGTAGGTGCTTGCCAACATTATATTGCTGGAGAAATGGATGTTCAAAATACTTAATCTCCAATATGGTTTCCTTGATTTTTTTACCATAACATGAAACTTGTATTTTTTCATATCAAACCCAACAAAGGTATATATATGTGTTGCCAAAATATGTTAAATTACTTTCTTAATTTTTAATATTAGATCTCAGCATCTTACATTGGCTTTACCAGTTAAAGAAATAATGCCTATGGATACACCCAAAAGATTCCTCTTCAATTAAAAAAAGTCACAGAGAAAAACAAACTAAACAAAATAATCATTGAATCTCAGAAATTGTCCAGATATCAACTGCAGATTGCAACAAGCAGTTCATTTAGGAAAATCATGCTCATTAAAATAATAAATAAATAACAATTTCACGTACAAAACCGAAAGGATTCTTATGAGAACACGTGTGTAAAGACTCACTCAAGTTGGACGCTCCATAGTGCCTTATATCTCACATCCAGAGATTCAATTGCTTCTTGTTTTTGGTACCAGTTAGAGTCAACAGTGGGGAATTTCAACTCACAAAGTCCTGATACTATACAAAGCAAACAAAAATAAGATCCATTTAGTAGCGGCAGCGGCAGCGGCAGCGGCAGCGGCAACACAAGAAACATAAAACAGAGATCACAGACAGATAACATCTTGCAAGGCAACTGATCGACTTACAACAGTTTTGAAGGAGATAATGTTTCAGCATCCTGTATCTTTAGCTTATATCTAATCCAAAAGTGTGATTTTGTGTTTCTAGGATAAAGAAATGTCTAATCCTTCGTGCTCTCTACTGAAGGTTCGCTCTTCACTAGAAACTGATACCTGGATTTAACTATTCAAATTACCAGGTTGGTCATATCACAGTTCATTATCGCACATTATGACACTTGCCTGATCTAGTCTACTAGTGGAATTTTGCTCTTCAGTAAAAGCTGATATCTTATTTAACTATTGAGTATTGGCATTAACATTATGGTTGTAATATCTATATTGATATATTGATAAAGGACTAGACCCATCTAATAACTACCTTTTGTGTCTTTGGCCTAACAATTTTTTTTCTCTGTTCTCTCTCCTATTTCTCTCACTTTTCTCCTCTTTTCAACGTGATATATTATTTCTCTTTCTTTTCTTCTCTCATATCTCTATCTTCAATATTTAGTTTACTTATTTAATTATTTTTTTTCAATCATAAAATTAAATTTAATTTTTAATCATTTTCTTTATTGTTTTTCAGTAATATATAAAATTATAAATTTATTAACACATCATTAAATTATATTTCATTTTTATTTCGCACACGCATAGAGTGTGACACACCCGCTAGTAGGTTTTTACAGCCACTGCGGTGCAGGCTGATCCTGTCTGCTTGTCTACACTATGAGATGCAGAGTTTCAGATTCTAAATACAGATCACTATTTCACTACCATAAATATATGACATATCTCAAGATATATGCTTGAGAATTGAGCAAATACCGTCATATAATTAAGAACGAAAAAGAAAGAGATAAACACCTTCACTTACACACTCATACAAATAAACAACTTTCTATAGTTATCCATAAAGAGTATATTTCTCTAAGACAAATAATTGATTTACTAAGGCCCCTTACCCATATGACTAGTACTTTTTGCAATTTCTTTTTTTTTTTTGGTCTCTTCTTTCAACAAGGATTTTAGTGTAACAATATATCCTCCTATTTGTCCTTGTCACTATACAAGTCACTTTCTACTATTCTAAGTGCCATGATGGTGCAGAAGGACCAAAATTGAATATGTTCAATCCAAACTTATGATTCTATTGATAACAACACTGTCTACTTATAAATTTTACCTATGTTTTCAAAGCAAGTATTTTCTAGAGGAGAAAATAAAGTATTTTTATCCTTATCCTCGGGAGAGGCTGTTTTCCTTAGTTTGGTTTTACTTAATTGACATCTTCCTTAAAGTTCATCATATACCCTTGAACTTGAATTTCTAGAGAAAGGGGAGGATTAAGATTTACACAAATCAATAAATTTAAGAAATTTATCTAATTGGGCAAAATATAATCTTAGATACCATTACTTCAGTGATTTTTGACCCTTGATCTTCAAAGCTTTACTTATAAAGTCAAAGTCTTAACAGATATAAACTTTAGGGGATGGAAAATAGACTTCATTGTGATGCTATGAGTATTTGATTTACGAGAACTATCGGGATGCAAGGTTACGTTTTACCATAGAAAAACTCCAAAGATATTTGACAGTTCTATAAGCATCAGAACCATCAAAACATAGCAATGGTAAGATCTCATGATAAAAACACAGATTTTAACTTACAATACCAGTCTCCAGCTAAACCTGAGACAAAAGCATTACGTATGAAATTTACAATCTAATGTTCAACAAAATGCAAACTTGAAACTCCAAATAGATCAACATATTCTGATTTCTTGATGCTGTGGTAACATACAATGAGTGTCAAAAACTTGCAGCAGAGGGTGAGCTATCTGTGTTCATAATGGTAGGGATGAAGTCATGGGTTTTAGTCAATTGGACCACAAAAGATATTAATATTTACTATTTATTTCCACACACATAAAACTTCTCCATGTTGCAATGTTTTCTCTTAAGTCAGTCAATTTATAAAGCATAAATGCAAATGTAAATACTATGTGTTATCCAGACAAACTTACCATGCCTGTCATATTTGCACAAGTACTCAGAGATTATAAAATATTCAAAAAAAAAATATCTAAAAAGAAAATGAGATGCAACTCTAATTCAGAACAACAGAAAACAAAAGATAACTACACAAAATTAGAGGGGGTCAGATTTTGAGATTAATTTCATTGAGTTCATTAAAAAAGTGGGGATATGGCCTGAGGGCGACTGCTTCCTCTGCCAGCTCCCCTCCGCCCACCCACCCCAGTTGAACTCCAACAATTACCAAAATAAGGCACAAGAGAAAGAAAACTTTGAATAAATCCATGCACGCTATTACTAGAACATGATAACAATAGTAACCAGTGATTTGTGTAAACAATAAGAGAAAGCAGTTAAGCAAAGCAGATCCAACCAACCTGAACCGTTGTGAACAATATCGTCTTGTACTGCATCTTTTGAGATGAAATAGATAATTATGGTGCCTGCCTCAAACTGAATAAAAGCCATCAACGGCAATTCAATTTTCAGCTCAACAATTCAATTTTCAGCTCATATTATACAGTGAACATAAAAATAAACCTAGCAGCAGTTAACTTACCCGAGCACTCCATTGAGACTCTATTTTTACAATATCCTCGATATCCAAATGAATATGAAAAGTTCCTTTTTTTCCATACATGCTTTTACTTGTAGCTTCAACAAAACTCCCGGAGAAGCTCACCACAGGGTCCATATAATATGTACCACCATAGTCTATGTAATCAGGGTAGAAAACAATTCCCACCCTTTCATCACCCTGCCAGTTACAAAGACAAGTGAACAGCTATGGACCAAGCACAATTCAGATGTCTTAGTTATTTAATTTATGTTGAAATGTAATCAGTGAGCTCAGATAAGTTAAGTTAATTTATTTAAGCTATGGCGCCCAGGTCTTAAAGAAACCTCATCACAGCACATTCAACTCTGAAAAAAGCATGCTTATAAAGCATCATCTCAGGGCAAAAAACACAAAGAACTATCCAATGTCGATGCATAACCTCCATGAAAATTTTTGCATTTCACAAGCAAACATTTTCCTAGAATTTGGCAATTAAAGTTCATTCTAGCCCCACAAAAAATACGAGTTAAACCATTTCAAGTCAATTCAACAGGAATCAATTACGACCTTGAACAGTTAGAAAACACAAGTTTAATATGAAAGAATTTTGAAGATAAGCATCCACATCGGCAATGGCAACATTTAATCATAAACCCAATTCAGAGTCCAGAATTCTTTATGAACACCCAAACACAAAATAGATATCAGAAATCAATGGACAAATTCATTCATCAAATAGGAAACTGAGAAGCTAAATACTTTAATCGCCTAGTAACTTTTTGTACGTAAATTCAAAATAAGGACGGTCCTCATATTTCACTAGCACAGGCTAAAATATAATAATGCATGAATAAGTGTAGGTTCATGTTTTACTTTCGTCACAAGGCTTCAAAAGTCTACGATGCTACAATTGAATTTACCATTATTAAGGAGTTTATGGATTACGGTATTGACGACATGAACAAGTTTCACAAATTTACTAGTTTAACAGATTTTTTTTTAACAAGTGCATTCCAAAAGCCTCATAGAAGTGAATGATAGGGAAGCTATGGAAAACGTTTCTTTCTGGTTCACAAGTACATCAAAGAATCAGATTATAAATATTAGCATCACAAACTGCCAATACACCAAATCCAGGAACAATCACACCAATTCTTTAATACTGCAAAGGTTTGCAGTTTTCTGCAACCAGAAACAGAGATTCATCTCTAGTCTATTGAACAAAAAGAAATATGAAGAAATAGTTGCTTAGAATTAAGCATTACTGATCTGGTGGGTGGGATGGGATGAAAATTACGGAGATGCTTACCAAATTCAGACCACTGAAGCAGTTTTCTGATGCTGGACCATCAGTAGAAGCTGAGATAATGCAACAAATATGATAAGAAAATGTTTGTTCCTTGAAAATCCCATTTAAACCAACTCTGTCCTTTCTAAAGCAAGGGAAACAAGGGGGTAGGGGTTTGGGGAAGAAAAAGAAAAAGGCTAACTGAAACAAGAAAGGTAACAAGGTTTGGCAAATCAAACCATTATTGTCTTCGGTAGCAGATGGAGATCTTTCACTCATGCTCTCATCAGCATCTGAAGCCAAATGATCCAACTTACCCTGCATATTATTTGCAAAGAGGTAACCCAGCATTAGGAAGCACTTTTGCTGGTCTGGAAACGGTGAACTAAGTCATGAAAATTAAGTACATTGCGTGAAGACTCTGGGAAGGCACATTTTGAGTAGTCCTCCAACCGCAAAGTGGCACCAGGGCTTGAACCGCATCGAGTACTAGCAAAGACACTTCCAGACTCAATAACATTAGATTTAATTTCAGCAGCCTGTTCCTGATTCTTAAAATCATTGAGCAGGACATGGCTCAATTCAGGCGTCTCCTTAGCAATATCTTCAGTCTCAAAAGGAGCAAATGAACCAGCCCTACCGTGATTGTAATCAACATCAGTAGCATCATTCTCCTCGGACTGGATTTTAGTTCCAGAAACTAGAGAATAAGGTGTAAATTATTGTCATGAACCTCAATAAAAAAAAGGGTTATTTAAACGAAACAAATTGATTTAACTTCCATGAAAGGTTTGAAAATACATTTCATCAAAATATTGAAGACCGGAAGACCAATTAAAAAGTGCTAAAAACAGCTAAGTCGCTCAAAGCCCAAATTGAGGCTAAACTCGACCTATAAACTTATATAGTACCTGAAACAATGAAGAATATGAATATTTTCAAAAAAGGGAAATATCTAAGAGATTTTCTGATGGAGAAGTAAAAAAAAATTTGGTGAATGAAGAAACTCAAACAGCTTTTCCAAAATACTGCATAGTGCTGCCAAATAATACACAGAAATATGCGTACTATTCATGAACTGCATCAGGGGTCATCAGGGGTCCAAAACCTAAGAGCTTTGGAATACTAGCTACAGGCCAAGAAGATTGCATATTGAAAGTTCATCTGCAAAAAAAGTATTCGGAAACTCTCATCCCTAGGGTATTGCAATTGCTTTTTGGATAGTTTACATATGATGGTTTTAACAACTCTGTTTCCGCAATTTAAAAGGATACGTGTTTGGCTGATGTGGTGCCAAGTTCATTTACAACCATTTTCAGAACTCTCAGACTTATAATCCCAGATCCCAAACTATAACATTTGACATTAAGGCAGACAAATGCAGTAGCATGTGCTTTTGGCACATCAAAACTAGAAACCAAATTCAAACTTCAAGAAAAACAGGTCATATGATCATACATGCAAGCAGAATGCAATAACAAACACATACTACAATTAACTAACTATGTTGCAAACTAAGGGCAACCTAGAGGTGAGTAGAGTAGCAGGTTTAGAATCAGCCAAAATCAACACCATACTGTATTAGTGTATTGATCCAACCATGCTAACTTTTGACGAGCAGTCGAAACATCCAGTTAGAGGAAAAAGCCCCTGTCCCATTTTTAGCGGGGAGTTTCTATACACCTATATTTTCCTTGCCAATTATCTTTCATACCATCAAAAATCTCAATTTAATGATGCAATGGTCATTTATAAATCAATGCATGATTAACACCGACTTCACAGACAAACTATCCACCCGTTTGTTGCCTTGCCCAAGCGATATACGGTGAGATACTGCAGGAATCACCCCAGCCAACTGATCTCCACTGCCTGTCAGTGCAGCTACCAATTATTCTTCATATTGTCTCATATTCTACCTTTGCGTCCCTTACAGGGAAACTATAACTCCTTTTCAGTTTTAACAGGACCAATGATGAAATACTTATTAGCAAAGAACAAGGGTTATTACTTGAAGAAATTAGATATAAAACCAAAACAAAGGGAAAAAGGGAATTCTCAGTGTTAATTCTCTAGCTCATTTAGATGTAGGACTAAATTTGATATCCAAAAAACAACAACAACAACAACACACGCACACACACACAATAGTCCTCCCCAAAAATGCAGCTGAAATCAACCCACAAGTAAAATTCTCAAATAAATGACACAGGCGGACCATTGACCATGATCGTGGAAGGTATCCTTACCTTCAATGGAATGAGAAGACCCAAATTTGTGGGAAATTTTCTTTGCATCAATTTCGTCCAGCTCGTCTTCTTCTTTGAACTCAAACACCTCGAATGATTTGCTCGGGCTCTTCATCCTTTCTGTTTCGGTCATTATAAACTTATGTTTGCGGATCAAGCAGGATTAGAGTAAGCTGACATTAGGGTTTTACCACTTGGAATTTTGGGAGGAAAAAATCGATCACTAGGGTTTAGAAGAGATGGAAAGTTGAGGAATTTGGGGCTTTGGGAGCATAGGGTCAATTGAGACGAGAGCGATGCTTCAGTCGCACTTCGCCGGGAGACATGATTTCGGGCAAACCCCCTTAATTTATGGATATTCGAAATCCGCCCCTAGGATTTCGATTTCTAATTTTCTTTAAATAACACTTTAACCACTAAAAACTCAATATTTTAGCTTGTTAGTTCCTAAGTTAAGCTAAATAGCATTTAATCCCCCAAGTTTGCAAAGGGCTTTGCCTCTAATTGCATTTATATGCTAAATTTCACCACAAAGCTCCTCGTCAATTGTCATTATCGCTTGGAAGATTTAGAATATAGTCTCTGTATAATTATCTACACATTGAATTCTCTGTCCCAACCATTTATAACTGTTGTTAAATAATTTAAATAAAGTAAAATTCACATCTAGTAATATTATTTCTTGATTTTTCGTGTGTGTTTACAATTCGTACCAATATCTCAATTTATAAATTGTAATGATCAATTTGCAACAGTTATTTAGCCATCTATATATGATTTTTGTCGATAATTCAATCATTCGTAAATTATTTAGACATCCAAATACGAGTTTCGCAATCATTTTGTCTTATTTTCCTTTAAAAACCGTAATCGATACAATTTGGAATACAAAAATCATTATTTATCACGTCTTCTCATTTATAGCCGTAGAGAAAAAATTATCAAGTCATTTATTTGGTTTTGTTGAGGAATAAAGGAGATAAAAAAAAATTAAAAAAGATGTAAAATCACAATTAGTGAAGAGTGTTTGAATACATTTTTTTTTTTTTTTAAATGCCATTAAAGGACAAATTACAACAATAAAAGATGTAAACTTATTAGTTAATTGGTCTCAATCAAATCTTAGAGGACAATGTAATAAAGTACTGAGTTTGGAGGGACAAGCTGCTACTTACTCTAAACGAAAATACCTACCACTTTTCATTAAAAAAAATAAATAATAAACATTAAATAATAAGCAAAAGACATATCTTAATGCCCCCCCATACTTGTGTCTGTGCTTGTCTATTCAACGGAATTTTCAACAGGCGGCACGTATAAAAAAAAAGGCAAACAAATATATATATATATATATATATATATTGAGAGAGAGAGAGAGAGAGAGAGAGAGATTCAAAAACATCATAAAATATATGAATTTTTCATAGTCTAATGGTAAGTTGTGAACTCATGATCTAGGACTCAATAAGAATTATGTAACGTGCAAGAATATAACCAGATGATTAATATTTTTTTAGAGATTGTAGCCACGCTTAAATTTAAATTCAAATATTTTATTTATCCATATATTTATTGTCTTGTAATTTTATTGCAGACATAAATTTTGTGCTAACACTTACAAAAGATACAGTGGCCGATCTTGTCCATTGCAAGAGTGAAGTCCAAATTGCTAATATATTTGCTAAATCCCTCAAGTTGCCTACTTTACAGAAGCGAATGAAGATGCTTGTTGTTCTATTTTTTAAAGTTTCACTTTCAATGAGGGTGATTTGGAATTTAATCTAACTAAACTAATAATATGTTTATCAATTCAAGGGGGGATTGTTGACTTAATATTATTATATTTATTTTTATTAGTTTGTTAGTGTTTTGAATTTTGCGGGTTAGTGGCACAAGTTAAGTTTTTCTTTTTTCTTTTTTTTTCTTGATAAGTTAAGGTTTAGTGGTTTGTTTCAGTGAGTTAGCGATACGAAATCCAAAGGTTGAGTGAGTTTAATGGTTTAGAATTTTTGCTATTTTATTGCCATTTTCTTTAGCACTTATATAAAGCCTATATAAAGGCTTTATTGGATCAATCAGTTTTTCTCCAACTCTTTAGTCTCTATATTGTATCAACTATGATTCGATGAGTTTGACTATATAAACACACAAACATACCAAATTTAAAGTATAAGAGAATATAATTATAAAATGTAATATCACTATATTTTTTAAATATGTTAAAATATTAACAATGTTTCGTTTTTTACAATTTCATATGCACATATATTAGTTTTTTGAAAATTCGAAAGATGCTCGTTATCTCTTAAAAAAATTATATTATTTTTGTTTACAAGGGTATTATTCGTCAAACAAGAAACTAAGAAACAGTGTCCGTGGAAGAAATAAATAAATAATCAAATATTTTCAAGCCTTTTTGACACGACAAGGCCATGAATTTTACACTCACTTCCTGTTGGACTAAAACGTTGTTCGAGCTGTGAAATGTTTTGTCTTAATTTATGGGAATATGCATATTGATTAGGTTACGTGAACCAAGCAATTTGCATGAAGTTTTTTTTTTCTTTATTTTAGTCTTTGACCGTTCATATTAGAATAAGACGAATAGGGCATATTTTGATTGGAGAGTAAGCAAAGGTATTTACATGAATGTACAATAATTGAGTGCATGCATAAATACATGTTAAAAATTTAAAAATCAAGATCCATATCAAATGAGAGTATTTGAGAAATTAGGTTTGACTTGAATTCATTAGTGTCCGTGCGTAACATGCCTAAACAATTAGAATTAGCACATACCTTGTCTAACTATATGCATACCACATTCTTACATCCACAATATGCTACATAATCCGCATCGACTCCCATATCATGATATTACAAGCAAACTACGAAAATCTTGATATTTTGTGATAGTTTTGAATTTTTTTATTTTTCTCTCTCCATATATCTATATCTATATCTATATCTATCTATCTATCTATATATATATATAGATATAGATATGTTTGCACTTTTTTTGCAGGTGCATTCTTGTTGAAAATTTCGTTGAATAGATCGACAAGCACGTAAACACAATTATGGGAGGCACTAAAATAACTCTTTTTTCTTTTTTTTTTTTTGTTTTTAATGAAGAGTGGTTGGTATTTTAGTAAGTAGCATTTGTCCCCTCCAAACTCAATATTTTTATCCCACTGTCCACTAAGATTAGATTAAGACTAATTAACTAATACGCTTACATTTGTTACTGCTGTCATTTGTCCTCTAATGGGATTTCAAAACAAAAAAAAAATGCATTGAGAAACTCTTCAATAATTGTTATTTTACATCTAATTTTTTTCTTTCATCCATTGCTCAACAAACCAAGTGACTGACATTATAATATTTTGTTTTTCTACAACTCTAAATGAGAAGACACGATAAATAATGATATTTGTATCCCAATTTGTACTTCATTTTGTGAAAACAGGTATTCGGAAGATATTTGAAAATAGAAATGCATTAGATGCATAATTTGCATAGTTTGATCGATCGATTAGTTGAAGTAATAATAATAATAATATACTATTTATAATTTGCAATATGTTATCACTTTTTATCAAAATATTTTGTCATAGAATTTGAGTAGTTATTATGTAATTCACATCGAAATAACATGTTCCATTTACCTCTTTATGTAGAATGAAGAGTGCTATGAGTACGGATTTTAGGTTTTGGGAAATAAAAATTGTGTTTGATTTTATTTTCTTAAAGTGCAATTCATGTATGGCACAAGAAAACGTGCCTGGCAACTATATTTTGAGTCAACGATGTTTTCATTTTCTCAAAGCATTTATAAGAGATAAAATTTATATTTTTTTATGTGGACAATATAGGATTATCATTTTAACTAATTGAGAGACAATATAAAAGATTTAATCACTAAGAAATTGAGTTAAAGTCTTGGTATTATCTTATTGTTTGGGTTCGAAAATGAATTTTTGAATAAATTCATAACGAGCTGAATTTTTGTCATTTTCGTCATGCTGAAATAAATTAATAAGACTCATGTCACTTCGACGCATACAAGACAGTCCATGTTAGAGGTCCATAAGCTCAGGCTGGCAGAAAAATAAGGGAAAAATAAAAATAATAAAGTTAGTATTGATCCCTTGCTTTTAGGGGTTGTTAGGATAATAACAATATTGGCTAAAATCAGACTTTGTTATAACTAGCATGCCAAAGATAAAGGTCAAGCAATGCTGAGAATTTAAAATTCAAATAATAACTGCCGCAATCAAGAAATAAGGAAGATCATTTAGTTCGACTGACCCGATCAAGACAAGTTATCTAACTCCGAATAAAGGGGGAAGTGATTACAGCTTGGGGGTCTATAAAAGGAAGCTAGAACACACAATAAAAAAAATCATCCAACGATCAACAACAATAACAACACCACTATCTCAATCAATAAGTCAACACTTCTCTAGTTTTTTAACTTAATGAACAAAGATTAACTTTAGTTCAGTATGTAGAAAATAGTTATATAAGTGTTTGTGGCTATGCGTATTTGGCTCGAAATGAGGTTATCAATACATTCACTTTGTAATGTCATGAGGTCGTAGTCATCACTCACTTGGATCGGGCCCAGTTCGAGGTGAAATATCAATGCGACGGAGTAGTATTTGGCATTCACGCCGAGCACATGCATAAAGAAATGTAGCTAGAGTTATCAATGCTCGTCGGATTGAGCAATCTTTCAATGCATTCATACATAGCCATCGTATTGAGTCATCAATGTGGCTGATTTGTAGTCAAAGTCCCCGACAATCTCTCAATGCATGCTAGTCATAGATATGGCTCGTGTCATCAATGCACGTGCCTGTAGTTAAATTTTGTAAAGTCCAATGGCAAATAGCCATCATCTCTTAATGCACTTTTTCGTTTCAACTTTTAGACCCTTTTCGAATCTTAGAGTACTAAATTGTTAAGTCCTACATTAAGTTGTAAGCAAGTAGAACCTCAGGGTTAGTGTTAGCCTACTCCGATTCAGTTTACAGATAAAAATCTTATGTGCAAGATATTTTCACTTCAAATCATCAAGACTTCAACTTGTGTGTTTTTGCACACTATCATGCTAGCACTAAACGCACAAAATTCACTTTGATTCTACTAGTTTCTTATCGAACTCAGTGACTTCAAACTCTGAGTAACCACATCGGTAAAAAGTGATAAAATTTATGCAAACACTTATTTAATGATGTAAATAAATATATGCTATCATATATTTGAAGAAGGTATTTGACTCAAATTCTTCCAATTTTGACCAAATTCTAATTTTCTAGAATTTTGATATTTTTAAAACAAAAAATATATTTTCAATGAAATTATTATGACATTTAATTTAATACAACATTATCAAAAGGCACACAATTAAGGAAAAACTTGATTACTTTTTTTTTGACCTTTTGGAAAAAGGCACAATGAATCACCAAAAAAAACCTAATGATTTTTTTTAACCTTTTAGACTACAATACTATCAAATATATCTTCAAAAGATATAATAGTATAGAAATGGTATGAAATTAGAATTTCAAAGATATTAAAAATAACTTGAGTAACTTCAAGTCATTTTTATGTTTCCTATTTTTTGCAAATGTATTTGTTGGTACCTTTTGATGTAATTTTCCTAGCCATTTTTACATTTTCTATTTTTTTTTCATTTTAACGTTTCCCTTTTTTCCCCTATACAATGGTTTGGTTTTTCTGTTATTGTTTTCCTTTTTTTTTTTTCAATACATTTGTGATGTATAAAGAGAGTGAAAGTGTAGATTATGTTTGCACGGTTAATTCTCATGCTGGAGCCCTGGTTACTTGCTCTTAATCTATTACATGTGCGCTCAACATTATGCAATTAGCATTTTTAATTCATCAATATAAATCTTGTACTATTAATCCATAAGAATAATAATTATGCATAAATAAAATTTTGCAAAAGCTGGAATCATATATATATTTATAGAACTCATGATATTTTTAGTTATCTTTCGAATTATTGTGACGGGCTCGAAATTTCTTTAATAAAAATCATTTGAAAATCTTCTCTATTAATTACTCTCAAATCATTTCTTCAAATTCAAGACCTTCAATATTTCAGATGATAATTTAGTTACGAATCTAAAGTTTATGTTAATATGCTCATTCAAAAAATTTATTTCCCTCTCTCTCTCTCTCTCTCTCTCTCTCTCTCTCTCTCCATCCATTAATCTATTATTTCCGTAAAGTCAGTCAAACAGTGGTGAGTGCTTGAGTCTAATTAACCATAAATATATTAAATTATTGATTTTTTTATACCCATGTAATTGTTTCTAAAACAAAGGTTATAATTATATCACGATCTGTAACGACCCGGTAAAATCCTTTATTTAAATATTTTATATTATACATTGGGTGTCCATTATTTTGATAAATAATTTTCTTTTAGAACTATTTTGTGAAGTATTGTTTTATAGAAATTATTCTTCAAAACTATTATTTTTTTTATTTTCGAACAAATGCGCATTTACTACATAAATTTTTAGCAAATATTATAAAATCCAAATATTCTTAAAATTTAATGCATTAAATCCTTCTAAACTCCCAGAAATTATTGAATTATATTATTTTCAACTTTTACCTAGTTTTCCAAAAAAAATTTAGTAGTTTTCGAAAAATATTGTTTTTAAGTTCTTAATTTGAAATCTAATTTTTAAAATGCTTAATTATTATCAAAGAATGAAAATAATAATATAAATAAATATTTTAGATTTTATTTGACTTATAAAAATTAATTTTTGAATTTTTAGAATTTTATTTCTATTTTGGGCGATTTTCCAAAAAAGGGCAAAACCAGGGGTATTTTGGTCTTTTCACTTCTCCAACCCCAAATTTCGGTTTTGCTGAGACATAAACAATAAAACTACTTAATAAATAAGAGTTTTCAGATTTTATAGGTTTTGTTTGATTTTAGTTGATTTTATTCTATATTTTATCAAAATATCTCTACTAATACACTCTTGAAACCTAACCTCATATACATATATAAATATATATTAGTAGTGATATATATAGCTACATATACACACACATATACCCACATACATATACATGGTGGTTAGTAAAGTGAGGTGTATGTATAGACAACCATGTATAATTGTATGGAAGAGGTATTTTGATGATTTTAATATTTAGCTATTTGTGTCTAATACCTTCTAGGATCAATACACAAGACCTTACACACCCACAATCCTCATTTTCAGCCCTTTTACAACCCCAAACCGTGCCCCCTTGCTCACACACATACACTCTCTCATTTTCTCTCAAAACACTATCATTTTCTCTCAAAACACTACACTACTTGGAAAAACACAAGGTAGGAACATTCTTTAT
>JAOWBU010000788.1:0-25000 GCA_026212405.1 Petrea volubilis
TGATGTCTCGGGGAGGTTAACTAAGTGGGTCATCGAATTAGGAGAATTCGACATCTCTTTCCAGCCCCGCACGGCCATCCAGGCTCAGGTTTTGGCCGACTTCCTGCTCGAAAGGGTGGGGACTTCGGTCGAATCGGGCGACCCGACCGGCCCCTGGGTCATGCACACTGATGGCTCCTCAACCTCCCAGGGGGGCGGAGCCGGCGTATATTTGAGAAGCCCTGAAGGCCTAGAGCTCGGTTCGCCATACGATTGGACTTTAATGTGACTAATAATGAGGCGGAGTACGAAGCATTGATCGCAGGAATGAAGATCGTCCGTCGACCAGGGAATCGATCGCCTTCAAGCGTTGGTCGACTCCCAGCTGGTCGCAAGCCAAGTGTCGGGGGCATACGACGCTCGAGAAACGTCCATGGTCAAATACTTGGATAGGGTGAAGGCACTGAGAAACCGTTTCAACTCCTTCACCCTCGACCAAGTGCCTCGAGAAGAAAACGAGCGAGCAGACGCCCTCTCGAAGTTCGCAAGTTCCCTAAGGGGGACAAGGAGCTGGTCGGTCACATTCTTGTCCGCAGAAAAATCAGAGATCGATCTGGAGACGGCCGAGCAGGTCCTTCCTGTCGGGTTCTGAGAGCCATCGTGGCAAGACGAGATCAAGGGCTACCTGTCGAACGGGATCCTTCCCAATGACGCTTTGGCAGCTCGAAGGCTCAGGAACCGTGCGGCTCGTTTCTCGCTCGACCAATCCGGTCGGCTCTTCAAAAGGTCCCTCACGGGACCCCCTCTCCGATGTCTCGACCAGCAGGAGGCAAATGAGGTGATGAGCTCTATCCATGGCGGGTGCTGCGGGAACCATTCGGGAGGTCGATCGCTGGCCCAGAAAATCACACGGAGTGGGTTCTTTTGGCCCACTCTGGTCGACGATGCCAAACGTTTCGTCCAAAAGTGCCCGAACTGCCAGTACCATTCAAATTTGAGCCACTGGCCCCCCATGGAAATGGTAAGTGTGGATGTATCATGGCCCTTCGATCAGTGGGGCATCGATATTGTAGGGCCATTTCCCCAAGCATCCGGTCAAAGGAAGTACGCGATCGTTGCGGTCGAGTATTTCACTAAGTGGGCCGAGGCGGAGGCCGTCGCAAAGATCACGGACGCCTCTGTCCGATCATTCATATGGAAAAACATCATATGTCGTTTTGGGGTCCCACGGGTGTTGATATCCGATAATGGAACCCAATTCCAGAGCCGGAGGACGATCGAGTGGTGTAAAGAGCACGGAATCGACCAGCGTTTCACGTCGGTCGGAAATCCTCAATCGAACGGCCAGGCCGAAGTGACCAATCGAATACTGGTGCAAAACCTAAAGGCCGTGCTCGGAGCACATAAGGGTGAGTGGGCCGACGAGCTCCCGAGCGTGCTATGGGCATACCGAACGACCCCCCGATCGGCCACTGGGCAAACGCCTTATGCCCTGGTCTATGGGTCGGAAGCCGTTATACCTGCCGAGATATTACACGCGACGGCTCGAGTAGCTCACTTCGATCCCGACAATAACCGTTCAACACGGGAGCACGAGGTCGAGGTCATTCAAGAATTGCGCGACCGCACCTGGGCAAAGATGCAAAATTACAAGGCTGTCGTCGCAAGAGCGTACAATAAGGGAGTGGCACCTCGATACTTTCAGGTCGGGGATCTCGTTCTCAAAAAGGTTGAGGTCTCGCGAAACGTAGGCAAGCTCGACCCGAATTGGGAGGGGCCATACAAGATCACAAAGGCGTCGAAGAACAACGCCTATCGACTCGAGGATGCATCCGGTCGAGAACTACCCCGGCCATGGGGAGCGGGGAACCTAAGGAAGTTTTTCATTTAGACAATGTATCCGGTCGGTCGAGCCGACCGCCCAAAATGTAGATTACTGATCCACCCTAAAAGTTTCCGTTCAAACTCTATTACTCATCTTCCCAGTCGTTTCACATACGTTTCGGATAGCTCGATTTCTATTTCTTTATTACAATGTAGCATTATTCATCTAACCGGTTTTTAACAATCCTTTTCGGAAATTGTCGATCGAGTTACTGATCGAACAATTTCTTCGCAATCCTTTTCGGGAATTGTTGACCGAACAGTTGCGATTATAAACTTCAAAACAGTATTCGAGCATGTGAAATCGAAGGGAAAGAAAAACAATTTTTATTAATAAAAAAGAGTTCGAGTACAATGGGAACTGGGGGGGAGGAGATCTAGTCTATTACATTAATTTGGTCCTCCCAGTCGATGGGGTCCTCGACTCCTTCTTCGCCGCTCGCCTGGTCGGGACCGTGGATAGGATCCTCTCGATCGGGGCCTTGTACTTCCATGGGGCTCCCGCCGCCCTGGCCATCCACTTCCTCCTCATCGAGCCTCCTCTCGATGTCATCAAGCGACATCTTGAGGGGCTCGTTCAGTGCCCTCTACTTCTCGAGCTCCGTCTCTGCCAGCTCCCGTTCCGACCGGGCCACAGCCAGAAGAGTCTCCAACTCTTCAATTTTCGCCTTCAGCTGACCGGGCTCGTTTCTCGCCGCGAGCCGGTACATCCTCTTGTACCGGTCTTTCCCCTCCTTGTACACCTCCGCCCGTCGAAATACATGATAGAAAGCTTGGGGCGCCATCTGCCGATCGAAATACATGATAGTTAGCATCGGGGAATAAATGTTCGAAAACCGGACTCGATCGAAAAGATGTACTTACCCCAATTGCTCCTCGGTCGAACCAGCGGCGGACCTGGTTAAGGCTCTGACTGAGGAGGAAGCGGTGGTCCTCCTCGAACTGGCACCCTTGAGATAGGTGCTGGATAGGGACCTGGTCCCGCCCCCGGAAGGTGCTGATCGATTTACCCTCCGTTCGGGGAAGCGCCCTGTCCGACGGGCGGTCGAACTTCATGATCCTTTCCTCCTCGTCAGAGTCGGAGGATTCGGACAGGTCTTCCCGATCGACAACTTGCTTTCCTTTCCCTTTGCCGACGTGATCGAGACCCCTCTTTCTCTTTGTGCCGGACGCGGGGGCACCTCCCTCTCTTATTACGACCCCCCTCTCGACCGGCCTGGGCGGGGTCACCTCTATGGGGGACGCGATGGCGGTCCACGACCGCTCACCAGTCACCTCGACTTCCGAATCGAGCTCTGGAATGGAAGCCGACCTCCGCCTTGGCGGGGTGACGCTGGGGGCGCCCCGACGAACGGCCTGGGGTACACTCGACTGGGGCCCTCGCGCCCCTGGATGATGAGCCCCTCTGGCTCGAAGACCGACCTGCCGCTCGATCACTCTTCTTCTTCTGTGCGGCAGCTAGTTTGGCAAGCATGGCTCTTTGGGCCTCCATTAGCACCTCTGCGTCTGCAAGAAAAACCGGTCGTTAGAAACCATAACACTGACGATCGAAAAACACACTCGAAGCGAAATTAACGTACCGAGTACTATATCGGGTGGTGATTCGACCGGGGAGATGCCGGCGCGGTACAAAAACTCCTCTTGTAAGAGGTACCCGCTCCACATCACCCCCCGTTCGATCTGGCGGGTACGAAAGAAGGGGTCCTCCCAGGTCGGATTACCAACCTTGCCGAACTCGATCTTCTCGATCTCATCGTTCCATTTTCTCCGAACGGGGAAACCCGAGGAGTGGTAAACGAAGAAAAACTTCGCCTTCCACTTCTCCCCGTACGAAGATTGGCGGGTTTGTATTATTCTGGACCCGGTCCGGGCCATTATGTAAAAGAAGCCGCCTCGATCGCCCGGACCCGACCGAGCGGAATTTTGTACTTTAAAAAATGATGCAAAATTCTCGATTGATGGGGCCTGGCCTAGAGCCCTCATCATTACTATGAAGCTATAAATTATACAATGGGAGTTCGGAGAAAGTTGAGCAGGAGCTAAGTCCAAAAAATTATAAATAGCCGCCGCATCGTCCGAGATGGGGAACCGGAACCCGTTCCACAATGCCTCCAAGTGGATGGCGATCGTGTTATGGGGCGGTCGACCCATCTGCGAGCCGACGGGCGGCGCGAAGGCTTGGAAATCCGACGGGATATGGTACTTGGTCACAGCGTTTGTGACCTCGGTCGGAGTCATCGTCGATGGGATATCGTCGTGGCCACGTTCGGTTCTGAACGAACGTGGAGCACCGACGTCCTTATCAACATCCTCCCCCTCATCGGTCGCATAATGCTCGACCTCCCCCTCGGCTCCACTCCCGGTCGGGTCCTGGCCGGAGGAAGTCGAGCCACTGCTCGAAGTACTCCCCTCGGAGCTATCCTCCGAGGAGCCTCCTAATCCGACCTCTCGAATCAAACTACGACTAGCCATTGACGAGCAAACAAGAAAGAAATATCGGGAGAGAAGAGTTACCTAGTGACAGAGTCGGATCGACCTAAAGTAGGGATTTTCGAACGGCTGGGAAGACAAACGATCGGCACAGCGCAATAATTCTCGCAGGAATGGTGAAGTCAACGCGCGGTCTACCGTTCCTATTTATAGGCGGGTAAAAACCCGCCTCGGGAACACCAACAGGCGCCATAATTACAGCTGTGACTATTCAAATTCCCGACGGTTATAACCCGGTCGATTCTACCTCCTCGGTCGATTTTACAAATCGACCCTCGGAGCGGGGGGGCTAATGACGTGGGGTTATTCCGACCGGGAATCCGATCCCCAACTCGAATATCGATCGACTTGCTCGGACCCGACCGCCCGATACATACCGCCTGGATTCGCCGTCGGTGTTCCCGCTCGATTACTTAGTCGACCGGGACCATACCGGGCCCAACGGCTCCCTGCTAGCATTTAATGCCCCGCCAGTCCGGGTATGGGGCAGCCACCTAACCCCATGCCTCATTGATGGGGCGCCAGCTATAGCCTATGGACCCTACCCCCCGGTCTACTGGTCGCCCACGTCGGCCTTCAACAACCCGCATGGTCTGCGGGGCCCACAGAATTCGGTCTACCTTGACATGGTATAAATACCCCCTCATTTATGGTAAGAGGCACGCATTTATTATTCCACATACCCTTACTCTGCTCGAATTCATACTCAACCGATCCACTGACTTAGGCATCGGAGGGCCTTAGCCGAGCCCCCCTCAGCTAGCTCACGTTGTCATTCCCTTTTTGCCGGACGTCTTTCCCCTCGAATACCAGCATACACCCAGCCGATCAGAAAACTCGACCGGAATCGACCTGAACCATATTCGACCTGCATCATATACTTTATCCCCTTAAACTATATTCA
The DNA here is from genome assembly GCA_026212405.1 of Petrea volubilis. Taxonomy (NCBI): domain Eukaryota; kingdom Viridiplantae; phylum Streptophyta; class Magnoliopsida; order Lamiales; family Verbenaceae; genus Petrea; species Petrea volubilis. Next base: position 5,258 of record JAOWBU010000788.1, read on the forward strand.
TGTAACACTTAACTCTCAAATTGTGTGGAAACCTCATGGGGCAAAATCAAAATCATTTATTTAGTTGTAGTTAACAATCCAAAACACCCTAAAAATGGCCGGCATCAAATAAACGGGAGAATAGATGCTAATTAATTGGATAATACTTAATTGAATTTTTAATTATTGAATTGAGTATTATAACGTAATATATATTTTTTAATATTATTATATTTAAATGACACAATTAAAAAAAATTAGTTGAATTATATCTAATTGGATAGCATGAACAAAATGCAAATAATCCATCAATGAACACCACTTGAGCACTGTGAATGATCAACGCCGTGACCAATCGGAACGCCATGACGATATTTGTAGAACATCGCGCCAAACCACAGTACCCACCCACCCACTAAATGGGCCCCACTGACCCCCTTCCTTGTCCGTATGAAAAATCAAGCAGGTACGCAGCTTTATATTCTGTCTATATATATATATATACACGTGTATGTAACGATTACATTTGGGACTAAATTCTTGAGATTTAATGATGTTTTCATGGTGGGCTTTATTCAAAAATGCAGGGAGCGCAAAGGGCCCGGATTTGGATGATGATGTTGTGAGATCGGTGCTTTTGGGGGGAGCGGAACAAGATGTTTCGAAAATGGGAGCTACCTCGGGATACGACGCCGTCTCGGGGGACTCCCGCTTTGAGTCTGGTGAAAGAGTCCATGCCGGTGATCATGTGGCCGTTGAAATTCCAGAAACTGCCCATCTAATTAGCCAAGGTTCCTTTTTTTTTTTGTTTCCTTTTTATGAACTCCATTTTTGCTAGTTTTGATTCTCTGTTTTTTGCGATTTGCCGTATGTTATCGTATTCGATTGGATGTGGGCATGTGCGTGGAGTTTATTTTCTTTTTCTTGATGGAACTACAGCTATTTCTTGTCTGTTTGGTAGTTTATTTCGTCATGTGTTCTGCAATTGGTTTGGATGATTGTGGCCAAATGATCGATATTTAAGCTGAATGTCATAGTAATGAGATAAATGCCAATTTGGTCCCATACGATATATTCGCTAGTCGATTTTGTCCCAAAAAAAATTTTTAGCCAAGATAGTCCCACTGGATAGTACTCTCTCTCCAAAATGGTCCCTCCGTTAAAAACTAACGGGAAACGCACGTGCAACTCACGTGCGCCGTTAATTTTCAAATGGAGAGAGTTATACGTGGGACTACTTTAATCAATTTTGAAAATTTGGGACTAAATCGGTGAGTGCTTCTGTACTGTGGGACTAATTTGACTAAAATACATATTTAATTTTAATCATGACTTGATGCACAATTAATTTCTCATCCAAGTCCAAGGACCAATTAAATCACATTATAAGCTTGGAACATTCTTAATTCTTTTATTCCCGCTTAGGAATTTTCATGTGGGATGAGATTCTCAATAAACTCATTCTCTAACGAGCACCCATTTATGCATACGAGTGTCACTACACTCGATGTTCATGAAACAATACATCTCTCATTTGAAATAGTCATAATGCAAGTCTTTTAATGAATCAAGTCAATACCCCACTCTAAGTTAGACTCAATAACTTTGAGTAATTTTGGTCACTTTTTACAGACTTGTTTCAAGACTTCCATCTCTATGCGAAGCCAAGTCTCACAGCTTTAATGTAATCATGGAGATTCAACCACAAACATTTAAAGTTATTGAATCTAACTAAGAGTGTGGTATCAACTTGACTCATTAAAAGACTTATATTTATGACTATTTCAAATGAGAGATGTATTGTTTCATGGACATCAAGTGTAGTGACAATCGTATGCATAAATGGGAGATCATTAGAGAATGAGTTTACTGACAATCCCATCCCACATTAAAATCTCTAAGTTTGAATAAAAGAATTAAGAATATTCTAAGCTTATAATGTGATTTTATTAGTCCTTGGACTTGGATGAGGTATCAATTATGCATCAAGCCATGATTAAAATTAAATATATATTTTAGCCAAATTAGTCCCACAGCACATAAGCGCTTGTCGATTTGGTCCCAAATTTTCAAAATTGATTAAAGTAGTCTCATGTGTAACTCCCTCCATTTAAAAATTAACGGTGCACGTGCATTGCACGTGCGTTTCCCGTTAGTTTTTAACGGAGGGACCATTTTGGAGAGAGAGTACTATCTAGTGGGACTATTTTGGCTAAAAAAAAAATTTAGGACAAAATCGGCTAGCGAATACATCGTATGGGCCCGAATTGGCTAAAATCTCTCATAGTAATTAATAGAGTTAAATTCTAGGTAAACTTTGTACAGTCTCTCTGTTTATATCAGGAAAAAATGAAGTTCTGATGTCAATGCTCTAGCGTACCTGTATGTGGGAGTAGTTTGGTGAGAGCTTCCGGAGTCCCAATTTAATCTTGTATCCAACAACTTGGTGAATCATAATGTTTGGGGGTGTATCTTTGTAGTTTGAATGCTACATTTGTTGATTAATTTTTGGCAAGGGATGGATGCCCCTGTCTCGCCTTATAACCAAGATGCCCTTCATCTAAGAATATGTTTTTGACATTAGTAATTGATTTTTCATCCATTTCTTGTAGCTTGAGTGGTGAAAATTTGACCACGTGTTATGTACTCTGGTATTAATTTTAAAAAAAAAAAAAGAAAAAAAGAAAAAGATATGTACACTTGAGGTTAGGACCGTCTTCACAAAACCCTGTGCTATAAAAAGTTATTAATACTTCCCAGTCTGGTTCTGTGTTATCAGTAACTCCTTTAACTGCAGGTGGGATTAGCATTAGGGGTTATTTGTAATTTGTCATTCCACAGGGGATTTTGTGAAAACAGACCAAATCTCAGGGAGTTTTCTGTGATTAATCCGTTATTCTCTTATTCCAAGCATTCTAGGCTCAATTTACTGCTTTGTATGCAGACTCATGGTTTCAAGTGGGATTTGTTCTCACAACTGGGATAAACAGTGCCTACGTGCTGGGATATTCGGGCACCATCATGGTTCCATTGGGTTGGATTGGCGGTGTGGTTGGATTAATCTTAGCAACATTGATATCTTTGTATGCAAATGCTTTAGTTGCCAAGCTTCATGAATATGGAGGAAGGAGACATATCAGATATAGAGACCTTGCAGGATATATATATGGTAAGAATAAATAAAAATATTAATTATGAGATAAAATCAATGCCCCCTTCTTTCTGCTTAGAACATTTTGAAATATTGTTTGGCGGAGTAATGGTTTGTTGCTGTAGGTAAAGAAGTGTATAATATTACATGGGGACTGCAGTATGTGAATCTCTTCATGATCAATGTTGGATATCTTATTTTAGCTGGCAATGCTCTTAAGGTAACATTCTTCTGTTATCTCGTTTCCTCTTTTATCTAGGATTAATTACAAAAATCCCCTAAATTTTGGCTATTTCACAAAACCCCCCTATGGTATGAGAAATTACAACTCCCCCTTAAGCTAAACATGAGGGTGGCATTTGTAATGTTTCATATGCATAGCAGGTTTTGTGAAAATGGGCCTAACGTCAAGGGGTTTTCCATAAGTAACCCTTTTATAGCAAGATAAACGGGAAAAAGAAAAAAAAAAAGGAAATGGAAGGGCACTTAAGACTCTAGCTGATCCTTATTATATGCAGGCGATGTATATGCTTTTTCCAAGTGGCATTGTCATGAAGCTTCCATACTTCATTGCAATAGCTGGGCTTGCATGTATTATTTTTGCCATTGCTGTACCCCATTTGTCAGCACTGCAGGTTTGGCTGGCATTTTCGACATTGTTTAGTCTGCTTTACATTGTCATAGCATTTGCTCTGGCCCTTAAAGATGGTATGACATCCTCCTTCCCATGTTAATGTGGAGTATGAATATGCCCAATCTTAATCCAAAGTCTGAAATTGCTTGTAACTTTATGTTGAAAATGTTATTTACATTTGAGTTATAGTCTTGCTTTGCCCCCCCCCCCCCCCACCCTCACACATAAATATTTGTTTTCTAGAGGACATCATTCATAATTCCTTCTTGAACATTTTTATCACCATAACAGTATTCTTTTCTAAATGATCTCGTACCAATTAACCTTTGATATGATTTGAACAAGCTTTACTAATCATGTAATATCAATCTCCAGCTTCAGAACATGCTTTTTTTATGTTCATTCTTTTATCATGCATTTTCACAGGCATTAAAGCTCCTCCCAGAGATTATAGCATTCAAGGAACAACAGCAAGCAGGATTTTCACAACAATTGGTGCATTAGCAAATCTTGTTTTTGCCTTCAATACTGGAATGCTTCCGGAAATACAGGTACTAAAAAAATCTGATATCTTTGAGTAAATGTCATGCTTTTTGAGTATACTTGCGTAGTGAATATGGCTTGCTAAAATAAACAGGTTTTGAATCTTTTTGTGTCTGCTCATGTGGTGACTGATATTTTATGTGTAATTTATCCTGAAGACTCATCGAACTTCCTTTATGAAATGGAAATAAATCGCTGCATTCACTTTATTTGTTTTTCTCTTTTACAAAGACATCACTAAGTAGTATATGTTTATTAACTTTGTTTGCTCTTATTAAGAAAAATCTTTATAAATGGCTTGCTATTTTGAGTAACTTGAATATGGACTAAGTCTCCTACTTGCCAAGTATGAAGAGCTTTTCTGATTGACCAGTCACGGTTAATTCCTCTTTTTAACAGGCAACAGTGAGACAGCCGGTTGTTGAGAACATGATGAAAGCTCTGTATTTTCAGTTCACGGTTGGAGTTCTGCCAATGTATGCTGTTACCTTTGTTGGATACTGGGCTTATGGATCCGAGGCATCTACTTATTTGCTGAAAAATGTTAATGGCCCAATTTGGTTGAAGGCAGTAGCTAATCTTTCAGCTTTCTTGCAGACAGTCATCGCTTTGCATGTAATCATCATCCTTACTGTTAATCTTGATTTTATCATACCTACTGTTAATACTCTCTCTCTCTCTCTCTCTCTCTCTCGCTCGCTCTCTCTCTCTCCTTCTTCTTATTTCTTATTCTTTCTTTTTTTTTTTTTTTTGGGTTTTTTTTTGGGGGGGGGGGGGGGGGTAATTACAGGGACCTCCCCTGAGAATTATAGAAATTACAGATTGCTCCCTCTTCTTCTTGAAATCACCAAAACCTCCCCTATAAGTTTACTGAGTTTGCATTGATTAGGAATTTATATGAGAATTGATATTGTTTTGTCATTTACGCTCATGTACAGGACACTTTGACTGATATTGGGAAAATAATTTAAAGTTTTTACTAAGATCAGCGATTTCCAGTCAAAACCTTAACACGTGTAAATGTTGTAAACTGAGAAGAGGATTTGGTAATTCTGAAAGGAAGAGGGGTGGAATCTGTAATTCGCTAATTTTCAAGGGTGGTCCCTGTAATTAACCCTCATTTTTGTTTTCTTTTTTTTTTTGTGTGTGTGTTTTGGGTGGGTGGGGGGGGGGGGGGGTTGTCTTTAAGAGAATTGCTTCTAACTTGTGTTTCTTTATTTGCTTCTTTTCAGATCTTTGCAAGTCCAATGTACGAGTATTTGGACACCAAGTATGGAATTAAAGGGAGTGCTCTAGCTATACGTAACTTGTCTTTCAGAATTCTAGTGAGAGGCTGTTACTTGGGGATAACCACGTTCGTATCAGCCTTGCTGCCATTCTTGGGAGACTTCATGAGCCTAACAGGGGCTCTCAGCACGTTCCCACTTACATTCATTCTTGCCAACCACATGTATCTCGTGGCTAAGAAACATAAGCTTACTTCCCTACAAAAGAATTGGCATTGGCTAAATGTCTGTTTCTTCGGTTTCATGTCTCTTGCAGCTGCAATTTCAGCCTTAAGGATCATTGCTGTAGATTCCAGTTTTTACCATGTCTTTGCTGATTTATAACATTCTTTCGTTGATGGGTATCTGATCCCTCCATTGTAATATCATTTTTATAGTGTAGTCAATTGTTATTTTTATTTTTCTGTTGAATTAATTAGAAAAGAAACCCCCTGAGGTTAGCCCTGTTTCCATAAAACCCCATGTGGCATGAAAAATTACAAATATGCCCCCTAATTTTTGATTCGGTGTTACAAATACCCCCTTATTGCAGTGGGATTGTCATAAAAACCCAGCATTAGGGAGGTATTCATATTTTTCATACCATAAGGCGTTTTGCAAAAAGGGGCCTAACATCAGAGGAGTTCGTTTGTAATTAGGAAGACTTGTAGATGATCTTGGTTTAATTTTTATAGATATCTTCCTTATAAGGAATACTCAGTATCTGTGGTTGCTACTTATATTTTTTCAGCTATATATGTGTACAAAAAACTTCTATTATAGTGTTTCTCAAACGAATTTCTATACATATAAATCTTGTTCTGTCATGTCACTGGCATTTCTTGATGGCTAATTGTGATTTCATTTTGTACTTCCAAGGGGATTGATGAACCATGTGTATTACTTTGATTAATTTCATGATTTTTAGGCAAGAAATGTAGTTGAGTTGGTAAAAGTTTGTTGTCTGAAATGAGGTGACTGCCAGAGGCACCGCAGGATTTCTTTCAGTACTTTATTTCAGGTAAAGTGTGACTCTCCGACTTGGTTTACATATGATTTATGACGATGCATAATTTTTTTTATGTATACTTGCACTCGTTTTTTGAATTCTTTAGCTGCATCTGTTGTATTTCTCAAATTGACACATATTTCCTTCAACTTTACGTGGTGCAGTTTAGTTTTCAAGAATGCATGCGCAATGAGCAAAGAGTGAAACTCTAAAGGATGGCTTAGTAATAGCATGACTACTTGAATGCTTATACTACAGCCCATAAACGTGAAGTGGTATGGCTCATATATCTTTCATCTTCTGAGTTGTTTAGCATGAAGGAATACATTGCTTGATTTATCTGGATGCTGATGATAACTATTTATTTTCTCTGGGTCTGGATTGTTAATTAGTTGTTTTTTTCGGTTAAATTGTGTTTATTTATTTATTTATTTTTTGGTTGTTTAAATTGTGTTTATTGATATACAGGCAATGATGAAATCCTGAAAAAACTTAGTTTTTGATGATCTGGTAATATATGTAAAGATTAGGGGGCTTGAATTGTTTGTAATTGTTGGATTCCTGAATGTTTGATGTTGTGGATGAGTGCGAAACAGAGTTGATTAAGCTTGATCCTTACTACATCTTCGAGATAAAGTAGGGTAATTACTTCTGGGAGAAAAACCGTCTGGGGTTGGCTAGTGTTCATATAACCCCGTTGAGTATAAAAGACTACAAATACCCCTACGGTATGATTGGTTTTGTGTTACAAATCCCACGCCAATTAGGGGTATCTGTGAGATGGGGCCACACATTAGGGTGTATATTCGTAATTTCCATGAAGATGAATCAACCTCAGGGGGGTTTTTGTAACTAATCCGAAAGAATTATTACCATTCATATAGCATAGACCTACATAGATCTAATGGTTCAAGATAAAAATCATTTTAGTGCTACATTAATGTGGAGAAATAGAGCAAGAGGTGAAATTGCTGGGCTGTTCATTGAACTATATTTTCCTCCTGATACTATGAAATTAGAAAAAATCCGTCTAAGATCTCTTTGGGGAACTTGTAGAAAGTTAGAAATAGTAAGAAGAGAAGTCACAGATAAGAGGTTCTTGAAAATTATATAACAGGAAAATGAAACAAGAGCATTTTTTAAGGAAAAAAATAGCTACTTCTTTTTGTGTGAGCTTTGGTCAAGCAATTATGGAGGCTTCAGAAACCAGCATATCTACTGCCATTACAACACAAACACACACACAAACACACACACACACACACACACAAAATAAAACTATAAAGCATTCATAAATTCGGCATCACAGGACTACAACACAGGTGGCGGCAGCTGCGGTGGTGTTGGCGGTGGAAGTGGCCTTGACAATGGTGGTGAATGTGGAAGTGGCCTTGACAATGGTGGTAAGGGGACTTGTGGTGCGAATTGCTGACTCACTCGGGCTGAATGTGGCGGCAGCGGCGGTGGCAGTCTTCGTCTAAGCTGTCGATCGTATCTGGGCTCATTCGGACATGGATTTTGAGTCGAAAGCATGATCAAGAACCCAAAGAAGAAAAGGTATAGTACTGCTAATTTCATCATTTTTTTTTTTTTCAAGATTTTGTATCAGCATATTAGAGTTGCGAGTGGTCCTATATAAAGTGTCAGTTGGAATGACGTTGGGAAAATTAATTGTATGTAAATCTTGGACTCTGTACCAGAAAGAAAAATTTGGGGAGTTGGTAGAAACTGCAACCGCGTTGACCATCAAGTTGTTTGAAAAAAAAAGGTTCAAATTTCGCGAGTTGCATGAATACGTTCAAGACAAATATTGTATTGTTATCTGGCCAGTTTTGTTAAGGAATTTTTAAGTTTTTATAATTCTAAAAGTATTGATTCAAGTAATCGTTTTCATTATCTCTTGCTAAAGTTAGGCGAAAAAGACAAAAAAAAAATGCTAGTTGAAAAGGTCATATTATATGTGCCTAAGATTAGGCATCCACTTGTTTAAGGACTCGTTTGAATGGATTTAAAAAAACATGCTTGAAAAAAGTGTTCTTAGAATAGTGCTTTTTATGGTACATTTTTTTTAAGTCAAGCAATTGTGCGTTTGGATACAGTAATTAAAAGTGTTTTAAAAAGTGTTTTTATTTGAAATTATTCCGGAATAGTTTTTGAAAAAAGCTGTTTTTGACTTTTTTTCTGGTTTTTATTTTTTTAAAAGTTCATCCAAATACAATTTTTTTTTATCTGAAGTGTGTTTTTTTAAAAAATAAGTGTTTTTTTTTTAAAAAAAATCCATCCAAATGGGTTTTAAATTTAATTGACACGCAATTTTGCTTGAGTATTTATTTTATTTTGATGGATAAATTGTTGTTACAGTGGCTACATATTCGGACTTATACACGTTATATTCTCCTTGTCCATTCAATTTCTGTGGCCCTTAAAAGTACCTCTCTCTCTCTTCCTTTCTCTCAAAAGAGAAAATGAGGAAAAACACGCAGACATTGGAAATGTCTGACACTTCTTATTAAAACCCTCTTTCCTATTTACTGTTGTGTATGTGTGTAATATGTATTAGTATATTGTATATATGTAATATATATTTGCATATTTATATAGTAGTAGGCATGTTTTCCTTTTTTTTTTTTATTTCCAACTGAACTGAAAATATTTTTGTTTTGCCCTTTTTAGACTGTGGAATTTTTAAAATACCCCACTTGTGAAAAGGTTTTTGATTTTGCCCTCGATCGAGCTTTTCAAGCTTGGTCTTATTGTGCGTGGCAGCTGCCTCGGGGTGTGCAAAGAATAAATTATTGGGTTGATGTTGGCCGAGCTTGGGGAACTCAGCCAACAATTGAAAAAAAAAATTTTTAAACTGGGCCAACAATTGAAAAAAATAAATTAAAAATAGTTTGTAGAGAATTGTAGAGTAGAATCAATTGCATTGCCATCTTGTAATGGTGCATCAATAGGAAAATTTTTGAAGGAAAAAAAATAGGTCGATGTGATTCTTGAATGCAAGAAAAAAAATTGCAGGGTTGACTGCTTTTTTGACAATCAGGCATGCCTATGTCATGCATTCAAGAAAAATTGTAGGGTTGACTGATGTGATTCTTGATGCAAGAAAAATTGCGGGGTTGACTGATGTGATTCTATGGTTGACTGATGTGATTCTTGCGTGCAAGAAAAAATGCAGGGTTGACTGCATTTTGGCAGTCAAGCATGCGTTAAATCCCGCGCTTGCTCCGGCTCATGAAAAAAAGGGAAAAGAATAGGCAAAACTTCATTAATTGTAGAGAATTGTAGAGTAGAATCAATTGCATTGCCATCTTCTTATAATGCATTAATAGGAAAATTTTCGAAGGAAAAAAAAAGGTTGATGTGAATCTTGCATGCACGAAAAATTGCAGGGTTGATTGCTTTTTAGTAGTCATGCATGCATTAAATCCTACATCTGCTTCTACTCATGAAAAAGAAAAAAGGGAAAAGGAATAGTTTGGCCGAGCTTCAAAATCTCGGACAACAATTAATAAAAAAAAAAAATGGGTTGACCAAGCTTCAAAATCTCGGCCAACAATGGATATAAAAAAAATTAAATATAGGTTGGCCGAGCTTCAAAATCTCGGCCAACAATGAATATTAAAAAAAATTAAATATGGATTGGTTGAGCTTGAGGAACTCGGCTAACAATTGATAAAGAAAACATTTGAAAATAGGTTGGCCGAGCTTAGGGAGCTCCGCAAATATTAACCCAATATTTTATTCTTTGCACATCCCAAGGTAGCTGCAACGCACAGTAAGACCGAGTTGGGGAAGCTCGGTCAAGGATAAAATCAAAAACCTTTTCACAAGTGGGATATTTTGAAAATCCCGCCGCCCAAGAAGGGCAAAATAATTTTTTTTTCCAATTGAACTCCCATGGGAAAATTCACTAGAATTTTGTTTTCTAAAAGAAAATATATAAAAAACATTTTCGGCGAGAGTTTTCTGGTGGCTTTTTCCATTGGCAGTCATCTCGCCGAAATTTTATGGGAATTCGGCTGGAATTTTCCTCTTGGTTTTGTTGATCTTTTTATAGTGCTAGTTTAGCAGTAATTCTCTTGGACTATCCCCCCAAGACATAATAGATAACAGTGAATGAAATTGAGTTACTATGGACTACTAGTTGAGTCCAAACGTTCATCACTAGAACGCCTTCCTGCAATTAGTAAAACCCCCTCATGTGTGTGTGTGTATATATATATATATATTGGGATGTTTGAACTCTCTTCTATAACACTGTAGTAGAGAAATGTATTTTTGTCACATGCATTACAAGATAAGGTAATGTTCCTTATTTGTAAGTGTAGAATACCTCGATAAAATAAGTGAATTACATCTACACCTCTTGAGATTGGACGAAATTATAATTTAACCTATGATTATGTGTAAATTACAATAATTCCCTTGAGATATTGTTCGTCTGACAATAAAGTCTTGTTGTTAGGGTTTTGTTAGGATTCTATCTATTTTTTATTTAAAATTCCAAGATTACCCCTTTATGGCCGGACTTCATTTTGTGGTCATTTTTTAGTGACTAATTTGTCCCTGGGAGGTGTTTTGCAAGGGTTTAAATTAAAGTGGTTATAAAATTTATAAACATGACTGATCTCCACTATACCACTAAACTCCATAATTATCACACCACCGTCTCATTATAGATTGAGGTAAAAAAGAAACAAAGTTTAAAAATTTAACATTAGGGCGAATTACAAAAACCTTTCCTAAGATTTGGTGAAATTACCAAAAAATTCTCCAACTATTGAAAATTTTCATTCCCCCCTTAACGATTGCATAAATCGTGTAACAGTTAACGGAGAATTGAAAATTCCGAAATTGCCCTTAATGTTTTACTTACGTTACCTCCTTAAGTTTTGGTAAATTACCAAAAAACCCCTCAGGTATCAGAATTTATAGCCGCACCCTAGCTAGCGACGATGGTGGCCTCCCTACGTTTAAAATTTGTAAAACACACATCTTAAGAATTGCCCCACTCCCGCACCAATCATAATTGGCGCAATTAATTTAAAGAGTTTTTACAAAATTATGAAATAGATCAATCCGTTAAGTTTCTTATTAAAAAATTAATACCCAAAAGTTCCACAATACAAAAATTCAATGCCCAATTTTGAGAAGATTTAATTTTTTTTAAACTCTCATAAAATTTACTATTAATTTTCTTTTTATACATTTTATAATATCATGAGAAACCGTTTGCTTCATAAGATTACCCCAAATAAGGCCTTCGCATTGGGCCTTGTTTTGTATTTGGTTTGTTGTAGAAGTCCACATGGGTTATCATGTAATCTTTCTGGTGAGATTAGAAATCAGGGTCAGGCATGTAATCTTTCTGGTGAGATTAGAAAATCTTTCTGGTTATTGTTTCTTTCTGAACAATAATAGTCTTGCCCCTGTATAGAGAAATTAGAGGTAGTCATCCAACGAAGATAATGGACAATAGAAGACGATTGTTGTTCTTGTTGTGGGCTCACATGTTCATGCTTCAAAACACTGTAGTGTTCTTGTTAATAATAAGAGAGTATTAACGTCGGAGAATCATTGCACGAGAGCATCGAATGATTCCACGCCATTCTTACAGTGTTATCGGAAAAATGCCTAAAATAAACAAGTACATGGCTTTAATAATTGAACTAAGTAACGTTTGGCCGCTGCCTCCGCCCCACTGGTTGGCCATCGCCTTGTGCTGCCATAGCTTCCAGGTTTGATAGCTAGGTCAAGTAGGAGCGGCTACTGAACCCGTTCTAGCGTCATGGGATGAACCAGAAAGAGAATCAGAACATGAAAGTAGGGATTGGCCCCTGGGATTCCTGAGGTTGACTCGCCTTCGAAGAATCAGACAACAAAGATTCAATAAAGATATGTAAATATATTTGCACAATACGAAGGTCCAAAATTGTGTCCGTCTAAGTACTGTAGCTGACTCTTGGAGGTCTAGTCAAGCCTGATAGAATACCTAAACCTAATTAGACCGACAAGGAGAAAGAGGGGCTTACTTGGTGGCAGGTTGCCTTCTTCTATCCTCACCTTGCTTCCTTTAGGCCTGGGATTACTATCTCCGTGTGAACAGGGTTTTTGGTAGAATGAGTCCTAAAAGGCTGGGAAAAAGAAGCAATCTCATATGTTTGCAGTATACACACACACATATATGTATGTGTGTTATGTATATACCATACAGGTTAATGTATAAGAATATATTAAAAAGTCAATTTGAATCATTCCTTTTTAAGAACAAGTGAGGAGGATTTTGAATTTCAAAAATCAAAATTTAGGTTTTTTTTTCCTTTGCTCTCTTTTCTTTCAGTAAAAAATGAGAGTAAGCATCATCATAATATACATTAAAAGTTAAAGGGGCAAAATGGTCAAAATAGAAAAAATTAACGTCTTTAAATTTTACCATCAAATAGGGCAAGTGTGCAAGTAGAAATAAAACACATGGGTTTTTAGCGATTAAAACATAACATAGGGGGATTTGTGCAATTTTACCTATTTTCCTTTGATATCCCAAAGAGAGTCACTTGAGAAATATTTGTGTTTCTCCTATTTATTTAGGGAGTATTGGTGTAAGCGTACTATACATATAGTAGAGGATTTAGACTATACAAGATCCTGTGATTTTTCCGATTTGGATTTTCTACGTAAAACTTCGTGTCCAAATTATTACTCTCTTGTAGCTATTTTTGAATTCTTGGTTTGGAAACTATTTTTAGTCTAGTAATGAGAAAAGAAATTATTCTACTGTGCCCGTATCATTTATTTTGACATTCCGTCCAATTATATTAGTGCTCTTTTCCGACGGGAAAGAGCAAAAGACGTGCAACAACCATCAGCCCTAGGCATCTCTTAGCAATCTGCCAAAATAACATGGGCAAAGTGGTAGAGAAGTTTGACTTTATTTTTGTTCTTTCAAGTTTATTGGAAGATAGGATTAACTCTCAAGAGTTCAGTCCTCTCTTTTGCTTCATGGAAGTTGAGCCTGTCAGACTTTCAAGATTTTGCATCTAATTGAACTGTGGGAATATGATAAACTCTTTCACGAATCATTATAATTCAAAAAGATAAATGTTAGTATTGTTTTGAGTCGGTCATGAATCTTTCACCTGCCAATTTTATAAAGTGGTCATAAATTCTATATGAAAAGCCCGAAAAAGAAGAGACAAGAAAAAGCCATGTGGAAATTCTCTCAAGGAGAGCACAAGAGTTCTGCCAAATTCTACAAGTTCAATATGCAGTCACAAGTCTTAAAATCCAAATCCATCATGTTCACAAGTCCTAAAATTCAAATCCATTAAGTTCACAAGTCTTGAAATCAAAATCTATCAAATTCATAAGTCATTTTGCCCAAAAAGAAGAATTCATGATCCATTCTTATTCTTTCGCATTCAGCAATCAAGGCATTCTCAATATCTGCTTCAATTGAGAAACATATTGTTCAAACCTTTGCTTGAGAAGAAGAGTTCGTGATCTATTCCAATTATTTGGCATCATCAATCAATGCATTTTCAATATACGCTTCAATTGAGAACATACTTTTCAAAATCTTGGGACGAGAAACGAGAAAAAGTCAAAACTTAGGGAATGCAATTGTAATTGAAAAATTACAAAAAAAACAAAAAATGAAAAGATCAGAATTGTATTTCTAGATATTTTAGTTAATTGAATTTATATTAATTTATGTGTTCTTTGATTTCATGGCATAATTTTCTTTGTGTGGATTTGTCTTGCGAATAATATATTATAAATAATTAAAAAGATAATAATAAATAATTAAAATAGTTAAGAAAAAAAATATTTATAATAAACATTTAATTTTATATTATAAAAAATATATAATATCGCCTTTTATTTTGCACAATTGTGCCCCCTATATTAATTTCAAATCAACAGTCACGGTGAACAATTGAATTGAAATTTGAATCCCCACCACTTTTCTAGAAACAAAACTATACCCCAAAGAAAGAACTTATCGCGTTTAGCAGAAGCCATTTTAAGCAGTAAAAAGATATTCAATAACCGATAGAATGGCGTCGGGAGGCGGCGGAGCTAACGGCGGAGGAGCGGCGGTGGAGTGGCACCAGAGGCCGCCGAACCCTAAAAACCCTATCGTCTTCTTCGATATTACTATTGGCAACATTCCTGCTGGTCGTATCAAGATGGAGCTCTTTGCTGACATTGCCCCCAAAACTGCGGAAAATTTTCGGTAATACGACATCATCTACCTCATTCGCATGGTTCTATTTGTATCTTTAATACCTTTTTTCTCCCCGTTTTTTGAGATGATAAATGAAGAATTGCATATTGCCGTGTGAATTTATGCAAGATTCTTTTGTTTCTTATGTGATGGGAAGAAATAGTATTGATGGTGGGTTTGAAATATTTAATCTTTCTGTTCTTCGTTATGATATGATAAAGTTTTCTGTATATTCTGTGGATGATCGGCATGTCTTTGGAAGATGGGTTTTTATCAAGTGAGGGGAAAGGGGTTATCTAGTAAATGTGTACTTGTTGACGCAGTAACTAAATTTGGTTAGGTTATAGATTGAATATGGTGAAAATATATTCTCAATTTTGTTTTGTAGCGGGATGAATTTGAAATATTAACACTGATGATGAAATTGAGATTTAAAGACAGATAATCCTCGTAGTTTGTTGGAATGTTGAAATGACTCTTTCAGGGATGGATCTATCACATTCAAAAGGAAAAGAACTTGCATTAGTATCTCATTGACTCATTCCGATCATGGGTCTGATTCACACTCCATGTTCTGATCTACATATTCTCCCCAAGTCTATGTTAATTTTTGCTTTGCAATTCAGCAATCGAGAGCATGTTACTAAAACGTCTCAATCATGAAAATGGAAAACTGCAGCTCACAAAAATATAGATGCATTTGTGGTAACATAATGCCTTCTGTTGACGTACAGAATATAATATCTTCTATTCCAAAATTTAGTTTGGAGATGAATAGACTGCCCGTTTCACTTGCTTTACATTATTTTGAGTGTTAGGAAATAGTAAATAGTTAAAAAGCAAACTTCTCTGTATATTTTGGCCAAAACGGGTTATCATCTCCTTGTATGTTGTAATCTAGTCTAGATATATATGACTCTCCACCGCTTCCCCCTTTTTTATGTTTTTGATGTATGCAAATTTACCTATGACATAGTCCATGCTGTGATCCACATATTGTCTCCAATTCTATGTTTTTTTTTGCACTGTGCAAATCAACACACTTGTTACTAAGACCACTCAATCATGTAAAATACATTGATTCTGTAAGCTATACCTCACAAAAATACATGTCTATACGGAATATAGTTTCTTCTACTCACACACAGAAATTAATGTCTTCTAGACCAAAAGTCAGTTTGAAGATGAATGGAGTCCTCAGTTCATTACTGCATATTAGTCTGAATACTAGGAAACAGGTAATAGTTAGCAAGCTAGCTTTTCTCTGTATTTTGGTGAAAAGAGTTGTCATATCACCCTCACACACACAACACTCTCCTCTCTATCTCTTTCTTTTTATGGTTTTCATGTACATTATTTTGGATTAGAGAAGAGGTTGACCTATAACATAACATGTAATAGGTTTATTAATGAGTATATGGGGCTTTTTTGTTTTTTTTTTAAGTTTTGTTTAACTTAGGGAAATGTCCTTCATAAATTGGAATGGAAGTGGCATTAGCTAATAGCCTGATACCAATATGGATGGATAACACTTTTATTGAGTTGAGTTGTTGAGTGTAGGTTGTTATTTTGTAAATAGTATTACATTGTCATGCTTAGGGATGTCAAAGAGAGTAAACATGCATTTTTTTTTTCATCTAATGGGAGCAACAAATGGTAGTTGATTATGCCGTTTAAAATAGAAATAGTGGAGTTCAAGACTACTGAACATTATGGTGCTGTCAATTTCATATATGGGAAGCAAATGAGTTGGCTGCATTTGAAGTTCGCTTTGATAGTCTTGCTGATTCTTTTTAGTGTTTGTATGAAGTTTTGTCTGGCTTTAGTTCATAGTCCAAAAATGGAGAAAATACTTATTAGGCAATTCTTCATTTATCCAATCTCTTGGAAGTTCATGAGAATCACCACTGCTGTTGAAGTTCATGTTGACAGAAGGCTGTTTTACAAATTGCCAAAGTGGACTGATTTTCTTGCTTTTGTTTAAGCATGCATACTTTTGTGTTGATCTTGTTTAGCCCTTTTTTTTTTTTTAAATTTTCATTTATTTATGCATTTTTTAATTTTTGGGGAAAACAGCAGGAAAATTCCAAAACTTTCCTGGCTGGATTCTATATTTCTTCCATCTTCTTGTTTGACTCTTGTAAGTGGTATGACATAACTCAGCCATTTTCTGTTTACATTTTGTTTTGCAGACAGTTCTGTACAGGCGAATACAGGTATGCAGTTTTCCAACTTCAAGTTGTTATCGTCTATCTCGAAAATGTCGTTTAATCATCCAGTACTTGTCTTTATATAAGATGTAGTTCAGCGTGAGGATCAGCAAATATAAATTTTTACGTAGGGCCAAGATGTTCCAAAAGAAGATGTCCATATGTTCCCAAGTTGCTGTAAAGCTTGCATATATTTCCAGTAGATGTTTACATCTTGTTTTCTTGTTTCTTTTTCTGGTTTGAATAAGCAGGAAAGCTGGATTACCTGTTGGGTACAAGGGTTGCCAGTTCCATAGAGTGATTAAGGATTTCATGATTCAAGCTGGTGACTTTCTGAAGGTCTCATCATTCATCTCTTTTCTCCCCCATTTCCGTGGTCCATACATGTTGCTTGTGTTAATGGAGATGCTTTGTTTCTTTGTAAAGGATTAGTTAAAAAGAAAATTATTATGCAAAGGAAATACAATATCCTTGGATTATATTCTGTACTGAGAACTGAAATATCTGGAGCATACCCTGTATAGAGCTACGACGAGACTCTACTTGTTTAGAATTAATGAGTCCAAGAAGTTCATTCAGCGATCACACCCATCCAATAAATTAGACCCTTCTAAGTTCTGACATTATAATAATGTTAAGTACACCCATTTTAGCTTTACCTTTGAATTGCATTATGTGGTCCACACTTTTTACCTGATATTTACTCAATTGGCAGGGTGATGGCAGTGGATGTGTATCAATATATGGAAGTAAGCTTGATGACGAAAATTTTATTGCGAAACACACTGGACCTGGCCTACTATCAATGGTATGTCATGTCTAAAATGGATCTGTGTTGTCATTTAGTTGAGGGAGCTACTATAGGTTAAGGTTCTGTAAGTTAAAAACTGTGAATCCATTGATTTGACAGGAATTGAGCTATACAGAATTATAAATCATCTTGAGTGCAATATTCTTTGTCTAGAATTTTCATCAAACATAAACCAAAAGTTGCAAGACATGAATTATCCATTAAATCCCAAATTTCATAGATATCTCCAGATGTTGAGATTTGAGAACCCAATAAAATGTGAAAAAAATGAATGCCCAAATCGTTCATGCCTCCTGAGAATTTTGATTTCCCTGCTCAGTTCGTGCAATGAAAAGGCCCGTGTGGAATTTCTTGTCTTTATTGCTTTTCTAGTAATTTTAACACTTTTGAACTAGTCATATCTGGATCTTCCAGGCTAACTCGCAGCTCGCTGGATTGAATATTTCTTTTGCTGACCGATCATCATTATTTTAAATTGTTATGTTTATGGAAGTTCAGATTGGTGACAGTATTTTAGTTCTGATTCATTTTATCTTATTATTTTTGGCAGGCCAATAGCGGACCTAACTCTAATGGTTGTCAGGTATGAAATCAAATTTATTTCACTCAAACACTTATATGCTTTGTTGTTTCTGTTACGAAGAAACTGTGAATTTATTTTTCTGCTCATATCAAGGTGAAAATATACATACACAGCTGTGAATACAAGAAAAATAATTTGGCAACGAAGTATTATTTAGCAGTTGATGTTACACTAGGTGAAATGTCAGTCTTTTCAACGTCACTCGTGCAGTATCTCTAATGAGGGATGTGATAGAACTTAACCTTGAATTGCCTGTTTGAGATTTTATATTATTACAAACAAATATGCAGCATGATGCCTAATGTTTTCTGTAAATTGTTTCTGATTCTGGTAATTCCCCAATGGCAGTTCTTCATAACCTGTGCCAAGTGCGACTGGCTTGATAACAAACACGTAGTGTTTGGGGTATGTATTTTTCATACAGCCTGAATTCTTCAACTTTATCAGTAATTTGTTAACAAAGCTCTATACTTTGTTACTATTCTACTCATCCATGTTTGTGTTCCTAGGCAAAATGTGGAACTTGCCATCCAATTTAAAACCAACTTGTGTTTTGGTCCTTAAATTTTTTCTTATTAGCAAGGTTTTCCTTATTCTGAATTTGGCCAGAGTTTTGCATGTTCTGGGCGCTTGACCTGTGAAATTGGGGATTTTGGCGGGAAAATAAGTGATGTGGTGTCCTAGTTGGCAGCCACTTGGATGCAGATAAGTTATGTGACCAATTCACTCAACCTCTACCATAACACACACACACACACTCCTGAACCCCGCTGCCTCATAGCAATCCTCCCACCATCCACCGCCATCCCTGCCACCACCATGTAAAATTGTTTGTGTGTGCCAGTGCGCGTGTGTGACATTTTCTGTAAGTTTTCATCCGACAATGGTTTGGAGGGGGCTAGTATACGGCACTCCAATTTTTGATCTAGTTAGTAGCCTGTGTCACTTCCAATGCGTGTCTTTTTGTTTCTTAGCTGGCTAACAGAGCTCCACATCATCACTTTTCCCTCCAAATGGTCAAATTCCGAATTCAAGAGTTATGTGCACAATACAGGAATATTCTGGCCAAATTAGAATTTCCCTTCAAAGATCGAACTAAATGTGCCAAAAATTAAAAGATACATAAAATTGCAAGTGGTACAAAATAAATGACCGCAATTAGGCTCAAATAACTGGATGACATTTGCATTTTTGCCTTCTGTTCTCAAAGTGGTGGTTAAACTAACGTTGTGAACTGAAAGATCTGATATTACTCTGATGTTATGTTAATGCAGCGTGTTCTTGGAGATGGTCTATTGATTGTAAGGAAGATTGAAAACGTAGCCACA
>JAOWBU010000789.1:0-25000 GCA_026212405.1 Petrea volubilis
TAATTAATGCAAATCTTTCCATTTAATGCAAATCTCCCAACTAGGCTTAAAATTAAATGCCAAATTAAATAAAATCTTCCACCTCCCTCCTCTATTGCTAGCCTTGGTGTAACCCTAACACATGATTCATGAATCTAGATGATAGAAGACCACACAAGTGTATAATTTCTAGAAGAAATTCATCTTATATTAGTGTAGGATATTTTAATAAAATATTAACACAAAATCAAATAAAATCAAATAAAATCTGATAAAATCTGATTTTGATTGTCCTCATCTTATAAAATCTGAAATCATATCTTTATTTTATTAAAAATTCGAATTTGTATTTATTATTTTTATAAAAACCAAAACTTAGGGTTTTAGGGCATAAAATTAGGGTTTTAGGGCATAAAATCCGAAAATTCATAATTAATTTAGAAAAATTCCAAAATTATGAAATTTAATGTTTATAAATCTGTAATTATATGTATATTTCCCAGAAATTATAAATTTAACATATAACTTTTCAAAAATTGCAATTTAGGACATAGAAAGTTCGAAAATTGTGTTTGAATGTCAAATTTCTCTAGAATTTGGAAAATCATGTAATTTATTCAAAATTGCATCTTCTCCATGCATAAAAGTCTAAAATAATTATTTATATTGTTTTGAAAACTCATAGGTATTTAATAAATGAATTTTCCAAGACTGGTAATTGAAATTCGAAAAATTAGTATTTTACCGTTCAAATTATAAATTAATCTCAAAAGCAGACTAAAATTTGAAAACAACAAGTAATAATAACATTTCCAAGAAGCACAATATTTTAAATCAATTATTTAAATATTAAGGATTACCGGGTCGTTACAGTGTAATACGGGAACGACAACAATTCCTAATCAGTATAGTACAATAGCACCAATAGCGAATCATAATCACAAGCAATAGTACTAGCACACAATCAAAGTTTATTACAATTTATAATGGGTGGCAAGCCCGAACAGTGCAATATATAAGGAGTCTACAAAGTAACAGATTAAAGGATAAAGCAAGAATCGAGAACGATACATATAACAAGCGGCATACCTCAAATGGTATGGTAGAACACATGAGCAATGGGTCATAAAGAATTAGGTTCATGAGTGAAAGGAATCAAGCACGGAAAACAGGTGGGCAGCAAACCCAAATCAATTCAAGTCAAGGAAACATAATAGCAATTCATGTTCAACAAATTGTAAAAGCTAACATAAAGGGTTTCTATACAAAGAAAGGGGTGAAACGCTCACCTGAAACCACCGCCTATCATCACCGGATCGGTGACCTACTACAGTGGTGGATGCACCTCATCTTAATCTATCAAAGCCCTTTATCAATTTTGAAAAATGTTGAGTCATTTAGGTTTAATTGATGAAAAAACGAAATCAAGCCCTAACTTACCACCACCCCTTTGACGTGCAATACCTACGTTACAGATCGTTGAATTTCAAAATTGGTGACACCGTTGTGTTCCCCATGTCGAGGCACTGCTGACCCAGCTAGACCTGTTGGAAAACTTGTCGGATTCCGACGACCGTCCCCGCTACATCCGGTGCTCTTTTTTCAATCAGTGAAATTCAACACCACCACCACCACCACCACCACCACCACCACCATTAGTATCCTCTTGTCGTTGTGATTGAAAGTACATATAACTTTTGCAATTTGGGGAATAAATGAGCTTCTATAGTTTTGAGATTTCATTTGTTGTACATGTACGAGTGTATCTATCACCCTTTCCCACCTACCCTCTAGATTTCCAGCTTTTTAAAGGGGGAACTCTTTGTTAATTTTGGTTTGGGCCCATTTCAAACAAAATAATGTCACTTTGGCCCCAAATCTTATTTTTAGCTCAATTTTGTCCTTTACCAAGTTTTCACATAGAACCCCACTTCTTGCAATTGAGCCCCAAATATCTTATTTTCTTATAATTAACCCCCAAAACTTTTAAATTATGCTCAATTGAATTTCTCAACCTCTTCAATTAAGCCCTCAAAATTTCTATTAACTCCAACGAACTAAAATCTTCATTTTATCCGATAACCAAATAAGTTTACTTAGGCACCAACACTCTCAGCAAAACATTTCACGATATATACTCATGTAACATAAATTCCAATTATAAAATTATGGGGTATTACACTCCTCCCTTAAAAGAATCTAGTCCCCAGATTCTCATTTGAATTTTTTGAGACATCTAAATCATATCTCTACTTCCAAGTTGTTGTCCATTCTGTATGATTTCTGTAAGACCTTATGTGGAATCATATCCTAGGTGCTCAAGTACAATCACTCCTACTTGGGAAGCACAAACATGGTATGAATTCCAATCAAATTAAGAGGAGTATATTGTAATAAAGTACTTTGCTGACATACTTGAGGTTATCAAAGGCTTCAACATTTGTCAAAGAACGTTCTTCACGAGATGTTGGCATTATCAACAATCTTTTCTTATTTAACCCTTCTCTGCAGAGCTCTCCGTTTGGGTCGTACTTGTAAGACCTCGTAAACCACCAATCATGAATAGAAGACTTATCTTATAAAGGCTTGTCAAAGCTTGAATCACAGTCTTGCGATATGTTTCCTTATCATATAGTTCTCATTCATCTAAAAGTAACGTGTGTGCTGGATGTAATGACTATATTGTATGTAGAAGGCAAAGCCACTAACATTTTTCAAACCAACTCAAAACTTTCCAATAACAAGAGTCCACTGCCCCCTCAATTCACTAAAACCACTTTCAGTCTTCAATCTTTCACTTAGTCCCTTCAAAACTCAATATTTCAAATCATGAAGTATACTTTGAAGCATTGACATAAGAGCAGGTAACATTTTAGTACATATTTAGCGTAATAGTACAATCAAGAGTAATACTTTGCATTATATATCAGCATTAGAATAGATGTTATATACCTACCAAATCTGCCGTTCTAGCACATGAACTCCCCAGTATAATATCGTCTAGCCAGGATGTTTTCATTCAAGCTTTAACAGAAGAACATATAATCTTTTCAGAACATCAATACAAAGAAAATAACTTAGACTTTATATCCATAGAAAAACCTTACAGGTTTTATACATATATAACATATTTCACTGTAGCATATAAGTTCATGTTATACTACTATAGACAATCACTCGGGCCACACATTGTGTAGATTCTATGCACAATTCTTATAGTCACCATCATAGACACATATTCTAGTTGTATCTGTACAAAGTCAACCATTGCTATTGACTAGTACCACATAATTCGCGATTATACTGAATGAGTTGCTTGTGTAACCGAATCTCGTTATCTATAACAATGGATGTGCTCTAGACAACCATTTAGTACATATGGTGGACAACATCTATATATCATTACTATAACCATTTCATGAGTTACAAGACTCCATATCTTCCTTATCGATGATATCTGCATCACTTTTACTATCAATCAAAAGGGTTGAAAACTTTATTTCTCTCATAGGAGTTGAGCCAATAATTTTATCCATAATCTTTTGGGGTCCCTTGTATAATTTAAGATCCTGATACCTCGGCTCTTCCAGCTTAGATGTCCTTGTCATGAATGTTCACTTCATTTATCGGCTCTTAAATTCTCATTACACCCTTTCACGAGCTCCTCTTTTAGGGATACCATTATCTTCTCAAGAAAATTGCAATTCCATTTCTAGCTAGACCATTTGTTGCCTCACTTGTCCCTATCCTTCTTTCTCAATTTTTAGTCCAATCCCTTTATGTCCTGAGTGCCTCATGATTAGCGCCCTTTCTCTTCTTCTTATCCTTTGTGTCCCTTATGCTCTTAGGATTTCCTAAGTTCTCAAGCAGTCCTTCTTTCCTTTATATAGTCCCTTTCTTTCGATACTAATAGTTCCATGAACACATTGCCAATAAATTTATGGTAGTCACCTATCACGTTGTCAATCTACAACTAGGGGTGTGCAATCGGTTAAAACCGCCACTTCGGTTTTTTCGGTTCGGTTAACCGAAAAAATCGGTTTTTCGAAGTTGGAAACCGAAAACCGAACCGAACCTCTTCGGTTCGGTTTCGGTTTTAACCGTTTGGTTTTTCGGTTTTTTCGGTCTTAACCAAACAAACCGAAAAATAAAATTTCGAGTTGAATAACCGAAAAACCGAAAAACCGAAAACCGAAAACCGAACAAGGGAAAACCGAAAAACCGAAAACCGAACAAGGGAAAACCGAAAAACCGAAAAACCGAAAAAAACCAAAAATAAATAACAGTTTCTGCTTGTAGTTTGCTGCTAGCCTGCTCATATATTACAGTAATACAGTTTCTGCTAGCGGCTAGCCTGCTTCATAATCATCAAGTTTTACATCCAATTATCCAAAATAACAATCCATAATACATCAAATTTTACATACTTCTAATTCATAACACTCCAAATTAATTTCAAACTTCAAAGTGAAATATTACATAATGGCATGCAAATGTCAAACTTGCAAGTGGCAATCAACATACATCATAATATCTAATACATCAAACACAAATGTCAAGCTTCAAACTTTGAAGTCTTCATCCAACTCACATATTCGTTGTCAAATTTCGTCCTACAAAAAAGAAGAATAGAAAGAAAAAAACAAAATAAGTGAAAAATATACAAAAAATTAAATTGTTATAACAAAACAATATCAAACCTCATCATAAGCCGATAACAATTGATTCCACACCAACACTTGAGATTGCATCTATAAACAAAAATACAAAAGAGATAGTCAAATAATGAACTTATAACACATAAATAATGAACTAATAATGAGCTAATATTTTAATACATACCTTCTTCAATTTTTTCCATTTGACCATAATCTTCTTCAATTGGTGGCTTTAGAGGCTCGTTGCGAAGCCAATCTTGAGCACAAATAAGAGCTTGAGACATCCTTGGAGTCAAAGAGGATCTAAAGTCATCGATCACACGACCTGATGTGCTAAAAGTGGACTCTGAAGCAACGGTAGACACCGGCATAGCAAATAAATCACTAGCCAACTTCGATAAAATCGGAAATCGGTGGGCATTCATCTTCCACCATGCAAGAACATCAAAATCCGGCATATCTTTTTCTTTCTTTTCACTCAAATATGAGTCAAGCTCCGATTGACTTTCAGAATCCCCATCTTCATCAATACATATTCTACGATACTCCGCCAATCTACGCGCCCTCACTGCTAATATGTCACTATCATTGTCAGAATCGGAAATACAACTTTGTGCCGAAGTAGACTCATGTGACTCCGTGGATGGTCTCGTAGTGCCATATATTTTCTTATACTCATCAAAAATCTCCTCAAGGGCTGTAGTGACCCGCGTACACATGTCACTTTGTACTTGACCCTCGTACATTTGCTTAATAATGAAATTGACATATTTCAACTTATGACGAGGATCAAGAGCCACAACAACAAATAATAACATATTCATCTTCAAAGGATCACCCCAATATTTATCAAACTTTGTTTTCATCGTTTTGGCAACATCCGCCAATTCTTTGTCTTCACTCGCCTTCCAAGCTTTTATCAAAGCATCAATATCACTAATCTCATCCAAAAACACATTAGAAGTAACAAATTTTGACCCAGAGATTCTAACAGTCAACTCATAGAAATGTTTCAACACTTTTACCAACCTTCCAATGACAACCCAATCATCATTTGTAGGCACCATACCATCATGCGACCCTTTTTCACCAAAATCATTACGAAAATCTTTTTCACATATTTCATATCTTTCAAAGACCCCACGAAAGATCAAAGCCGTTTCAAGCATAAAGTAGCAAGAATTCCATCTAGTAGGACAATCAAGACTCAATAACTTTTTACTTGCTATCTTTTCTTCTACGGCATAATCTTTAAACTTTTTCCATCTAGCCGGTGACTGTCTTAAATATCTCACTACAGTGCGAACACGATCAACTGAATCCCCAACTTGTGTCAACCCATCTTTCACAACAAGATTAATGATATGAGCTATACACCTCATATGCAAATATTTTCCCTCACAAATTGATTTCTTCCATGTCACAAATCTTTTTCTTAAATATGCTACTGTGGTATCATTAGAAGATGCATTATCCACAGTGATAGTAAAGATACTATCTATTCCCCAATCAAGTAAACATTTTTCAATCAAAAGACCAAGATCTTCACCCTTATGACTAACACATGGAACAAAATTCAAAATGTATTTGTGCAACTTCCAAGCATCATCAATGAAATGAGCAGTCAAACACATATAGTTGATTTTTTGATTTGAAGTCCAAGTATCAGTGGTCAAAGAAATCCTCACCCCGGATTTTTTAAAATACTCCTTCATCTTATTTTTCTCATTAAAATACAATTTATAGCAATCTCGGGCAATCGTAGTTCGTGAAGGTACGGAAAATTGGGGACATGCAACAGAGACAAACAGCCTAAATCCTTCACCCTCCACAAATCGAAATGGCAATTCATCAACAATAATCATTTTAGCACAAGCCTCCCTAGTTGCTTCTTGATCAAATTTACTAGGACCACTAAAATGAGAAGTCATGTCTCTTAAGTCCACACTTTGAGTAAAACTATCAATAGTGTAGCTAGCAATCATGTTGTCGGGATTTTTCTTGCAACTTTTCAAATGATTTAGTAATCCCGCAGTCCCATTTGTTTTTGCATCAGCGGCATAACCTTTACCACAATGCTTGCACTTACCCCTCTTTCTACCATTTGTAGCAATTAAAACATCAAAATGCTTCCATACCTCTGACCTTTGTTTCGAATCTTCAGCTTCTCCAGTATCTTCCATTGATTGCTTTCTTTTTTTCTTTTTTTTAGCCGGGGTGTCATCCCTCTCCTCAGACGAATCACTCCGATCAATTGGCTTATCACCAACACATTCATCAACCATGTTAAACTCGATCTCTTCATTCTCTGGAACTTGTTCCATGTTCTACAAGTAAAAAGCAACAAAACCAACTCATATTGTTTTCTTTGGATTATATATTAATTATATTAATCACCAAAAAGTTAAACCAACAAATAAACTGTTAAATAAATATCTCTTTAGTTGATTTATTTAGTATTATAATGTTAAGGCTCTTTAAGTAAATAAACTGAGATAAATTAATATCTCTTTAGTTGACATATTTTTTTCTGGTTCATCCGTTCATGTCACTGTAAGTCTGTAATGCTTGAGATTTGAGAACACAATTTAGTTGACATATTTAGTTTTATGCAACAGAGATAAATAAGCTGTTATACTTTGATTTCCATTGAAAAAAAAATATTGTTATTAAAATGAGAAATTAAACGAAAAAATAAATAAATAGTTCACATATTTTAACTAAATTGAAATTAAGCAAACCTCTTTAAGTAAAGTGAAATTAAAACGATAAGAGAATATTGTTATTTCACTTATTTGGGGTTCAATTTCAAATATTGGGTGTGTAGAAGTTCAAATTTTCAATTAGATTTAGGGTTCCATTTTTGGGGGAAAAATTGCCAAACAAGAAAACTTACCTTCGAATTGAAGATGGGAGGTCGCCGAGCAATGAGCTACTGAGCTGATATTGAGACTGACTGACTGAGGTCGCCAAGCAGTGAGGCGTGAGCTACTGAGCTGCGAGCATGCCGAGCAGCTGCGCGAATCGCGATTTGCGAACAGAGGTGAGTAGCTGAGGCAAAAATAGAGACTTAAAGAGAGAGTGACTGACTGAGAGTGAGAATGAGCAGTGAGCTGTGAGTGGAAACTGGAAATAGAGAATTAGAGAGAATTGGAGAGACTTAGAGAGAGAGTGAGAGGCTGAGAGTGAGCACTGAGCAGAGAGCACGAGCAGCAGTGAGGCGTGAGCTGTGAGGGAGAGAGAAGTGAGAGTGTGAGTCTGTGAGACAAAGACAAACAACTAAAAAATTAAAGACTAAAAGTCTAAAAGTCTAAATGAATATCTTTTTTTTTTATTATTATTATTAATTAAAAACGGTTTTTTGGTTAACCGAAAACCGAAAACCGAAAATTTTCGGTTTTCGGTTTTTTCGGTTAAACCGCGGTTAAAAAACCGAAAAAACCGAAAACCGAAAATTTTTAAAAAATAAAACCGAAAACCGAACCGAACCTACTTCGGTTCGGTTCGGTTCGGTTCGGTTCGCTCGGTTTTCGGTCGGTTCGGTTCGGTTTCGGTTTTTTTGCACACCCCTATCTACAACAAACCTCACAATTGTTTATGGTAGTCACCTATCACATTGTCAATCTACAACAGACCTCACAATTGTTTAGCACTATAATCCTATATAAAGAAGATTCTCCCCTATGCTCATTTTACTCAAGTATTTGACATTTCAGAAGCAACAAGGTGCATACTAGTCAAACACCACAACCATACCCGTCACAACTTTCATATCGAATATCTCCAAAAGTGTTCAACACCTAATGAATTTCCAATCAAGCCTATTCTCCACTATGCTCATGTCCCACAACCAAGGATCGTTACTCAGAAAGTTTGAGCATTAAAACCCAAGCTCTAATACCAACTGTAGCACCCTGACATAGTCTAAATGGGCAAACAAGCATGATTGTTTAAAAAAAGCTCAATAACAACTAGGGTCATTCAAAGCTGTACATTTCAAACATGTTCTCTTACACACAACACTATAATCCACATACGTATTTAAGATATCCCAAATACATACACAAGCCCCTCAGATGGTACATGATTATAAATACCAACTTATAAAACCAAAAGCATAGCCACGGGCCGCATTCAAGCGCACGGTATGTAGTGTCCTTCAATATGGTTAATCTAAGACGCAACCCAAGGGTCTTTATCCACATAATCATAACTACAGAAATACACATCAGAGTCTTCTAATCACCTTTAGATATTCTCATGTGAACCTTGCCTCTCCTCAGCAATCCAAAAGCTCTCTCTTAACTCTAAGAAGCAAAAACAAGCAAAATAGAGCAAGGGGTGAGTCCAAGTGACTCCGTGAAGGCATATGAATTATAACAGACAATGAATTTTTATCAAATAAGTAGTTATACATGAATGTGTGTGTGTGTGTGTGTGTATCAAAAGCTCTATCAAATGTGAATCTCAAGGGATTTATAACCAAATCTTTTGAAAATAGACATAAGGTCGATTCCGGTCGATCAGTACTATTTACAAACAATACTTATACATGATTTTGCCTCCAAACAAAATTTTAGATGGCCGACAAATTATATACTTCAAATTACCGTGTATTTTAGGAAGCCATATTTGTCAAATTGCCCTCTCTAAAGATGATACTTTAAGAGAAATGATAATATTATTGGCAGAGTATGACTTGATTTATAATTAATTCAATACATTGATTAATAACTCACTAGTCACAACGAGAAATGATATAACAAATGACACATGGGAAAATGTTATGTTCATCCACTAAGTATAGTTAATTTAGCTTTTTGTCTTTTTAAAAATTGATATTCTAATTTTAAAAGAATTTACAATTTTAATTTGATTTCGTCAAAGTCCGACTAAATCAGTTGATGTGGCATAGAGGATGTTTGGGATTGCTTTGCTTTTGGAGAAGTTGGAGTTGTTGAAAAAGTTGAAAAAAAGTTGAGTAGTAAAAGTTGGTAGTGTTTGAAAATAAAAGTGAGAATCAATTAAAAGTTGATAATAAAAGTGTGGAGTATTTGAAAATAAAAGTTAAAAGCAATGAAGAGTTGGTAGATAACATTTCAAAAAGTTTAATTTATTTACGAAATACCCAAAAAGCTTTTTTAAGCTGCTAGGAGCATCTTCCTACCAACTTCTCAACTTCTACTTTTTTTCAACTTAATTTAAACAAAAATTGCAAAACTAAACACTTAAAATAGCTTTTTTAAAATTAAAAGTAGCAAAGTGTTTTTTTAAAGGTGTTGAAAACACCCCAATAATAACATTGCCTAAATTTAGTCAACGACAATGATGTGTCACTTAATTTAAGGATTTTATTAATTTTCCCACAAAATGTGTAACATGGCTGACAATTAGGAAAATACACAAATAATAAATAAATAAATAAAATAAAATAAAAGTCCATGTCAAAACTTTTACGTTGTGTTTGGTTCTAGGATTTTAGGGGGAAAAGGAAAAGAAAATAGGAAGAAAAAGTGTTTTTCAATGTTTGGTTACTAGGGAAAAAGAAAGGAAATAGTAAGGAAATGAAAATAGAAAGAAAATATAACATAAATTGAGAAAAAATATTTTCCGTCCAATTAGGTGAGGAAAATGAAGGAAAAACTATGTTAATCTCTCTAGCACTATTTCACTTGTCAAGCTTTCATCTCATTTTTGTTGCTCAAACTAATTGATTGTTTGGATATATTTCATGCAAATCTTTTTTTTTATACAATTAATTGATTGTTTGGATTTTTTTTAAGTGAGTTTTTACATTTTCCTTTAATTTACAATAATAGTCAAACAAAATGAAAGACAATTCTCTAGAAACAACATTTTTCTTATTGTTTTCTTTAACAACCAAACAAAATAGAGAATTTTAAAATTCTTGTAGTTTCTTTTCCTTTCCTTAATATTTTTTTTTCCTCCTAAAATCTTAGAACCAAACAAAACCTTAAGACATGTCAGCTTTCCAAACAACAAACCCCCACCCTCGGCCACACCAAGCACCTCAACAAGCTCCCACTGTGCCCGCCACCATTTCGGCCGCTCTTGCCAGGCTTCATCCCCCATGCCTTCGCCACTCTTGCCTTCCACCTTTTTCTTTTCTCAAATGCGAAAAAGGTGGAAAAAGAAACACATCAAAGCCTGGTCGGTGAAATATTAATTTGTTGTATGCGTACGTGTGTTTGTATATGTTGTGATGTGTGTGTGTGTGTGTGTGTGTAAATACATAAATATTAACATAGATGAGGGTCTTCGATAATTTATATATATATATATGTTTAATTTAATAAATGTGTTTTTCTTGTGTAAATATTTTTAATTTGTCTAACTTAAAGGATATGTAAATAAATTTTATTAGTTATGTATTGTTTTATATATTTTATTTCATATATAGTAATTAAAACATATACATATACATATAATATTATATTTTAAATTCAAATTATATTTCAAGGATTTATATTTAAATAGATAAATAGTTGAGGAGGAATTCGTCCTTTTTCTAAGAACAAATTGCCAATATATCCTCATAAGTGGCTAGAAGAGTGTATTTCATTGCAAACAAAGTCCAATTAGACAGCCAAGTCACAAAAAAGGATGAGTACATCAAAACTTGCAATTATTTTGTCAACGCTAGCTAATTTCACAGGATTTTTGTGAAATTAAACTAAAATTGCAATATCTTTTAAACTAAAAGACCAAAGTTACAATGATGATTTTTAAAGGATAAAAAATCGAATTGACTATATTTAGGAGACGAAAATACCAATTTTCTCCAATGTCACATCATTATAATTATTGAATTATTTCCATCAAAAAAAAAAAAAGAAAGCGGAGAAAAAGAACAAAAAAAAGAAGTCAATTACTTTATCTTTAGGTTCCATCCAAAAACTTCATACGTATAGGGGTTTAGCTATAGGGCCTAAAGTTGAATTTCGATCGCCAAGAGAATCTATTAATTCAAATGCAATTTTTTTTTTAAGTTCGGATCCATTATAATACGTATACAATAAAGAATACTTAAGTAGCCGTATTTTAATTTGTTGGCGATTTGATTGATTAGTGGTTTTGTTTTTTATTACGGAACTGAATATCACTTTGCCCCTTTAAATTATTTAGTAATATCACTTTGACGCCTCATATTAAGAAAATGTTGTATGTTTTCAATTTTGCCCCCTCTACTCACAATTTTTGAAGTATGAAAGTTTAAAGTTAATTTTGAAGATCTAAAATCTATTGGCAATTAAAATTATAAAAGTAATTGACTTAAACTTTGCTAACTATACAAAAAAATAACTTAGTTAATTTTTAATCCTTCTAGTTTGACTACAATATTAAAATAATTTTACAGAACAAGTTTCAACTTTTTTTTCCATGACATTCTTTTTCAATTCACTTTGATTTTTTCAAAAGAAGGTATTGTATATATTGATCAATAATCAAGTAATTAATTTACCACGTAAAAATAATTAACCAAGAATAATGTTTAAATATATCAATATATAGTTAAAAACTTACATTAGTTATTCTATATTATTTAGTGTTATAGGATTTAGAAACCATAATATTTTTCTTTGATATTTTTTCAAATGCATTGGCAAGAGGAACCATGGCATATATGTTTGGAATAGATTCCAATTTGAGAGAGTTGAAAAAGCACTATCTCGTTGAAAGGTTCTATACATCTGCCCTTTCTCAATGCATTTCTTTAGATAAAGACTCCGTTTTTTTCTCTTTTCGGATGGTAAATATTTCTCAGAACATGGAGTATGAATCAAACCCATGTTTGAATTGAGATACTGATGCAAGTTATTCCCTTCTGAATCAGATAGATTCATATCTGGAGTAAAATTGGAAGCTTCTATATCTTTATAGGGCTAAAAGCAATTAAACCCCAAACACACACACCCCCCCACCCCACCCCCCACCCCCGGTGATAAGGGAATTCAGCTCAACACCCCCTTGACTTAAAAAAAAAAATACAAAGGAGCCTCGTATTTTTAGAAAGGACGCAAAAACACACCCCTGAAGCCTGCAGTGGGCTACACGCGCCCTTAATTGCAGTTTTGCTATGCTTTCTTTTGCAAAAGGACATTTTATGGGATGCTTGAAACCATTGATCTTACCCTTATGAGGATCTACGGTCCAAATTTTACTTGATATAAATAATAGTCTAGATTTCATAGATAGTGGTAGTAGTAGTAACTACTACTACTAATAATAATAATTGATATTGCACATTTTCTGATTTTTTTTTTTTTTTTTGGATTTTATGAAGCATCATTAATAAAAGTCCACTATGATCCTAAGGCTAAGCCCAGGAAGAGGAGTCTTTGTTACAACCCAATACGCTCCTAAGGTCAAGCCCAGGAAGGTGACCACCCTAAAACCCAAGCCCGTGAAGGGATTTCAGGGCCCAAGCCTATCTAATCACTATTGATGAGGATAATTAACCTCAAAATCGTATTAAAATGGCATGTGATAGATGTGCGTGCTCATCTAATCAGCATTTTACCACCAAACCCACGAAAATCTCAACCAATACCCCTAACTACCTTGATTTTCAGGAGGGCGTCCTAATTTTCAAGGTGGGTAAGTTATACCTCTGCTTCTATATATAGTCCATGGTTGTACACAATAATTTTTACAAAATTTTCAACACTCTAAATCATTTTCTCTTCTCCAAAGCACTCCAAATTACTCTAAATCACTTTCACTCATATTCTCTACAATTTCTGGCACCATTTACGTCTTGTTTCATTACTTTTTCGCATCTTTTATGAAACGACCCGAAGCTTCTAGCTAATTTATGAAAACATACAACCGACTATTTTATTATAACAACAAAATTACATAAGAATAAAATTGATTACATAATTCAAGTTCTAAGGACTTGACTATAGATAACAAATAACAACTATAAACTTAGTTAACTAAAGCTCCATATTGTTCCTCGCCATCTTCCTCGTTCGTATTTCCCGTCTCATTCTCAGCTAAAAACATCATATAAAAATAAGATCAACATACACATTGAGTAGAAATTCTACTTAATAACATGAGGTGAGTGTGTGGAATATATGCACATTGTCACATAATTTTTGGAGTACAAAATCGCATAATATTTCACATTTCACTACCTTTCTCACATCTTTGTTTGACTTCCTTATATATCCCATGCTGGCATTCCCATTTCCAACCGAAACACCAAATCCCAACCAAAACACACTAGCGGTTATATCCCGAGCATATACCAAAATTCCTACGACTCACTTCAGTACATGGAACTCTCCGTCCATGCAAGAATGGAATAGATAATGATGGAGGGCCGAGAACTATTTTAAGACTGGCAAGCCCGTTGCCGCCTGGTCAAACTCAACCTCATCCACCCCTATCATACTTGGGTCCGACATGCACAACAAAGAATTTCACATATTTTCACATAAGGGCATGCTTTCATGCTTATGACTTTGTAATATAAAGACATAACTAAGAGCATGTTATGTAATAATAAAACATGCATGCTTTCCTAAGCATTTAATTTCATGAATGTAAAAATGTGTATATAACTAGAAATATGATAGCAACTAACTTGTAGTAGCATCATAGAATTTAGTATTTTTCTATAATGGCAATTAGAACAACTAGAACAAGTAAACTAACTCATGAAACTAAGTAAAATTTCTACCTTGTATCAAATATGGAGCATCTTAAGTCACACTCATTTCTATAAAGTATAATTTCTATGAATTAAAGTAAGAACCTTTACTTATGAAATTAAGTAATGTCCCTACCATAATTAAATATATTTCATTGTACTATAAAATGTATATAGAGTTTTGTGTTGTGTATGGAGTAGTGGAATGAAGAAATGTGTGTACGAGAGTGTGTGTGTCTGTGTGTGTGTGTGATCATGTATATGGGTGTGTGGGGGGGGGGGGGTGTTGTTGGATGAAAATGAGGTTATATATATAGGTTTTGAGATGAGAAATAACATTGTTTAGTTATTAATGTCAATTTGTAATAAATAAACATTTACACCTAAGTAGTTTAAATAATACAATTCCTCCAATTGATCTGCTTAAGTGTTGCCCTAAATGGCTTAAGTGTTGCTCTAAGTTCGTGAATCATAGCCTATATAAATATTGTAATGACCCAGTACTCCTTATTATTTAAATAATTGATATGAAATCTTATACTTTTTGGAAATGTTCTTATTACTTGTTATTGTCACATTTTAGTTTGATTTTGAGATTAATGTATAATTTGAATGGGAAAGTACTAATTTTTGAATTTTGATTACCATTCTTGGAAAATTCATCTATTAAATACTTATTCATTTTCACAAATAAGTATTCTAGACTTTTATGCATGGAGAAGATGCAATTTTGAATAAATTACATGATTTTCCAAATTTAAGACGAATTTGACATTCGAACACAATTTTTGAAATTTTATGTCCTAAATTGCAATTTTTAAAAATATAACTATTTTTTTTTTAATTTCTGGGAAATTTACAATAATTTCAGATTTATAAAGATTAAATTTCATAATTTTGGAATTTTTGTAATTAATTATGAATTTTCGGATTTTATGCCCTAAAACCCCTAAGAAATGAGTAAATTGTAATTTCTACCCCTAGATATTATTTCTTTCCCTAATATGAATAATTATATATATATATATATATATATATATATAATACAAGAAAATAACCTACATTTTCAGATTTAAAAGAGGGGTGGACGAATTTTGTGGGATTTTGGGAGACAAAATTGTTAAATGTTAAATACTTGATGTATAGTAAGTCTTATCCTCTAAGCTTGCCAAATACAATGTATTTATACACTTGTCCCATACCTTCTAGATGCAAGAATACATACTTGGCTCTTGTTAATGTAGAGTTCCAC
Source organism: Petrea volubilis (assembly GCA_026212405.1). NCBI lineage: Eukaryota > Viridiplantae > Streptophyta > Magnoliopsida > Lamiales > Verbenaceae > Petrea > Petrea volubilis. The sequence continues at coordinate 15,572 of JAOWBU010000789.1, forward strand.
TTAAGCATGTTAGACTCTATACTTGGCCAATTAGGGCATTAATTGGAAAATGACTTCATACTAATCTTCTATGTAATATAGCAAAAACACAAAAATCACCACATACACACACACTAAAAATCCAACCATTACCCCCTCCATTTGTTCTCGTTTCTTTCAAGTTTTCCTACTCTCCTTTAATCCTTCAAACAATCTCACAACTTCAAACACTCTCCCTTCTTCAAATATTACAAGGCAAGAAAAACTATCCTACAAGGCAAGAAAGACTATCAAGGTAGAAATTTGTCTATGGCATGAGCTAGGGCTAGGTTTTTCTTAATCTATTAGCATGTTATCTTCCCTATAAGACCTAGGAGGTCACCACAAGTTGGTTTCCATCTTGGGTTTAAGAGATTTCAAGATATGTTGGTTATATATGTCAATATGATATTTATGATGTTGCTTTGAGCATGTTTGGTTAAATTCTAGAATAAGCATGTTGAAATTATTGTAATTATGCTATGTTATTATGTTTTATACTTTGTTAGAGTCTTATATATGTGCTAGAAGCTAGAATTTTAAGTTTTCGAAGTTGAAATTTTGAGTTGTGCATATGTTGGAAATTACTATTAATGCAGAAAACTTGTTTTCAGAGCTGAAAACTTTAATTTTTATAAGGCTGGAAAATCCAAAAATTCCCAACTGAAAACCTGGGCTTGAAACTGTAAATTCAGTGTAGAATAAGCTGTATTTACAGGTTTTTCAAAGCTGGAAGTTTGGGTTACGAAATCTGGAAATTTCAGAAGTTGTGCGCTAAAAAGTTTCGTGTCGCAATTTGAAAATTTCAGGTTTCGTGAACTGAAAATCCAAAAATTTATCAACTAAAGTCTATTTTACAACCTTGGGAATATATGTGTGGATTTCCAGTAGGTTTTAAGCTGAAATTTTAGTAGTTTGAAGGGTAGAAACTTCTGTTCGCATTTGCAAATGTCGATGTCGCAAAAACTAGAAATTTGGTACTTTATGCTGATTTTGAGCTTAAAACAGTTTGTATTGTGATGAAATTGTGATTCGAATGTGTTGGGATTATGTGTATAAGGGCCCTATATGATTTCGGTGTGGATGGGGCTAGAGTTCGGCCGGGCGACAGTCGGCTTGCCAGTCTTAAAACAGTTCTCGCCATCCATGTCTATTCCTATCTTGCATGGACGGAGTGTTTCATGTATTGGTTGTGTGGGTCGTAGGATTTCGGCATATACTCGGGATATGACCATCGGTGTGTTTTGGTTGGACACCAAGATTGGTTAGAATTGGTGTAATTATTGTGAATATTGTGATTGGAAACACCAAGATTGGTTGGAATTGGTATAATTATTGGGAATATTGTGTTTTGGTTGGACACCAAGATTGGTTGGAATTGGTGTAATTATTGTGAATATTGTGATAGGAAACACCAAGATTGGTTGGAATTGGCATACTTATTGGGAATATTGTGTGAGAGTTATAAGGAAATTATGATCAAAATAGCGTGATCCAAAGGTAAAGTATTATATGTGAAATTATGTGATTTTATCAAAGCTGAAACCTATATAGTTTATGTGCTTTTATGACAATATGCAATTTCACACGAACACCTCATGTTCTATGCAAATTTCTACTCAACATGTGTATATGTTGAAATTGTTGTCTATTATGTTTTTAGCCGAATTGGAGACACCAAAAGATAGGAATGAGGAAGATGCAGGAGGACGCTTCGAGGCGTTTAGTTAGTTATGTATATGTTGCGCTAGAAACTTGGTAGTTAAGTTTGTGTATATGTTACATTTATGTAATAAACGAATCATGTAAACCTCTCTTTTGGAATATTAGTATGTATATTGGTTTCATTACGTTTTATACTAGCACGTTTTGAAGAGATGGTTATAAATAGATGTTTGCATAATTAACTAGAGGTTTCGGGGCGTCACAAATATGATCATCACAAGTGTATAATTTTCTAGCAAGAATTTTACAAGTGTGAAGGGCAATTAATGCATGAAAGATTAGTATAAGATATTTATATTACAAAATATAGTTATTATATATATATATGTATGTATTTTTTGGTTCCTATATAAATGTATACATAAACATATAATTTTGAGGTATTTTAGAAATTTCATAGCTATTCTAATTTAATTTTATTATGAACAATAATAATATCATATTATCAAAAATATAATTTTATATATTTATACCTATAATTTTGGAAAAATGTATATATATATATATATCATGATCTTTATCCAATTTGTTATTCTTACCTAGTATCTTCTCATAATCTTAGCATTAAATGAATTGCTACAACTCATTATACAACTGTTAACCTAAACTATCCAAATGTTAGTCTTCTTCTTGCATATGTCTTAACCTATTCTAAAATGATGATAACAAGCGTTATTTCTTTAAAATCAACAATACAAGTGGTTATTAACCTAAATGAGATTTATGCACATGTATACTTAGGTGTAAGGTAATATTTATTAAAGAAAATTACATGAGGGAAGAGAAAATGATATTTTTGGATAAGTATATATATATATGATACAAAAAATGACCTATTATATTATATATTGATGAGCCATATGCCACATCACCCCGCTACGTTAGTGGAAACAATCTTGACCAACTCAAGTGTGGAGCGCTGAAGCCCTCAACTGGACAAGCTGCCCTCGAATGAAGTATTAAGCCCGGCTGCCCTCGAGCGGGGTACTAAGCCTAATTGTCCTCGACCTTGCAATAATACGCCAAAGTACTCACTACCCAAGGACCGATACCCTTCGAAGAGACCCATGGTCCCTGAGGGTGTTCGGTCCAGGAAATGAGCCTTGGGGGGCTTTGCATGAGGAGATAACCCCCAGGCTTACCCTCAGGTGTTGTGATCTGAAGGCTCCAGGGCCTCTACAGCTCCTCGAGACCTAATGAGCGAGGCAGGTGGTTCCATGATATAGAGGGCCCTCGAGGGCCTATGTATCGAGAGCAGGAACTATATTCTTGGCCTCCACCTAGCACCCCAGCTAACGGGAGAATCCAGCTGGCGTGACTGACCAAGCCTGCACTCGCCGCTACCTACCACATCCTTTCTGCACATGGGTCCATCCTATCAGACTCCAACGCATTAAATGCTCTTCCATTAATGCAATCCTTGGTCATAAATGACCAAGATATACATTAAATGCCAATGAGACCCCCCATTAATAAGAAGTGAGAGCAGCCGCCATTGGGAGTTCAAAAGGGGACAAAAAGCACATCCCATATGTCTCATGTCAATAAAGCTGACTGACTCCCACCAAACATGTCACATCAGGGTGCCTCACTCTCATATAAGTACCAAAAAGGCTTTCCACCCTAGGGTATGGAAAAATAAGATCCACTCATATTTCTGCTCATTGTTGATAAGCAAGAATACTTCTCACTACTATTCATCATCTTCTCTAAATGCCCGATAACTGACTTGAGCATCAGAGAGCCTACGCCGGGGCAAAACCATCTATTCTCACATGCGTTCCTTTCTCTTTGACAGGTGGCCAACCAACATTACTATCCGGAGCTCTTCAGATCCCGACACGTGGTCGACCCAGAAAATGACCGCATTATTTTGGCGTTAGAGGAAGGGTTCATCTTGTCAACAGGGGTGACTTGAGAGAGAAGGATGGTAAATACTCGACAAACCCATGTGTCCGGAACTTTGTCGGAGAGGGGCCACTGTGACCCCCCCGAAGTAACTCAACGGGCAGGGGAAAACGTTAACTTCATTGACAAAGGCAAGGGCCACACCGACCCCATGCCATTAGTAGGGCCTGGGGCAGGCCCCTCTAATATCCCTCTGTCGGCCTATGCAGAGGACATACAACAAGTAGAGCATACAGTCACCCTACCTATCAGCCACGTCAGGTAGCTGCTGGGGGCCTGCGATGACTAGATGTTGATATGGTTGTTGTCCAGGGGACTGTCTCCATCACCCAATGACATAGGGGGGCCCGCCGCCTCTCATCGTAGTGAGCATCCCGTCCCCTCACGGATTCGTTCCGCGCGGGAGGGAAGCCACCGATACACCTATCGGGAGGAGGTAGTCGAGTCTGGTAACCACGCCCCGCGCCGCGCTCAGCCTAAACTCAATTTCGTGGACACCCCCGCCAGGTCCAGGACTGGTGGTCATCGTCCGTGCCTGCGAAAAGAGGGACGATCGGAGGAGTTGGCGTGCATGCGCCAGCAGGTTAGCGAGCTACATACTGAGATAGAGGGCCTCTCCCGACGACGTGAAGGGGAGAAAAGCATAAGGGTGGATGGCACGCATTACTTGCCACCATATAACTACCGGCTGGAGAGGACCCATTTCGTTTTGGAGATCGCAGAGTCAAGCTTAGCTCCTGATGAGCACATGCCCACCAGTCTACCCAGGTACGACAGCACCACGGACCCCGTGGAACACTTGATCCATTATGAAGATGTAGTTGGGGTAGCAACCAGCAACCAGCATGTGTGGGCTTGCTTCTTCTCCACCACCGTCCAGGGGATCACCCTGACGTGGTTTAAGAAGGCAATACACGAGATATGCTTTAGATAGTGAAGGGAGGTTATTCCAGATGTTTTTCCTCGGTCCCCCGATCAAACGTCTTATCCCCTCGGAGGCGGAAGAGGTATCACAATCTGTCCACGAAGGGAGTTGTGGGAACCATGCGGGAGGAAGATCCTTGGCCAAGAAAATCATGAGAAGTGGTTTTATTAGCCCACGATTCTAGAGGATGCATATGATTATACACGAAAATGCCCAAAATGCTAGTTCCATGCTAACATCCCTTATAAGCCAGCTACAGAAATGGTGAACGTTGAAATCTCGTGGCGTTTCGATCAATGGGGGATCAACGTGGTAGGACCTTTCCCCACCGGCAAGGGTCAAAGGAAGTTCGCCACAGTGGTAGTGGAGTATTTCACAAAGTGGGTTGAAGCTAAGGCAGTCCCCAAGATTACCGATACCTCGATTCAATCCTTTGTATGGAAGAATATCATTTGCTGATTCGGGGTCCCTGGAATATTGATCTTGGACAATGGCACTCAATTCCAGAGTCGAGCCACAACCAAGTGGTGCCAAAGTCACGGAATCAAACAACGATTCACATCAGTAGGGAACCCTCAATCGAATGGTCAAGTCGAGGTTACCAACCGCATCATTCTGCAAAATTTGAAGACTTCATTGGGCGCTCTCAAAGGAGAATGGGCAGGCAAGTTGGCTGGGGTTCTATGGGCTTACCGCACAATCCCTCGGACGGCAACAACGGACTCCCTATATGCCCTAGTGTATGGAACGGAGGCGGTGATTCCAACCGAAATATTGCACAGCACAGCTAGAGTAGCACATTTCAAATAGGCTAGAAATGACAGAAATTGAGCCACGGAATTGAACCTCCTTGAAGAGAGAAGGAAGGACGCCTGGTCGAAGATGCAAAGATACCGATCCTCCATGGCCCGAGCTTACAACAAAGGCGTACGCCCGAAGAACTTCCAGCTTGGAGATCTGGTCCTCAAGAAAGTTAAAGTATCCAAGCATGTGGGGAAGTTGGACACGAACTGGGAGGGACCCTACAAAGTTGTAAAGGTCTCGAAGAACAACGCGTAACGACTTGAGGTCAAGGAGGGTAGAGAACTACCTCGACCATGGAATGCTTCAAACCTCAGAAAGTTTTATGTTTTGAATAAGATAAGTTTGTTGTTTCCTCCTCGTTTAGTTATCATGCAGATTAAATGAAAAACGTGTCGAGGACACCTTTCTTTCGAGGAGTGGATGGGCTACTCCATGAAATTATTTTGCCTTTATAAATTTCAACTCTCAATTAAGAAAAAGTTCAATCGTTGATCATCCAAACTATTTTTGCATACCATTGGCATGAATTAAGTCGCTATCCTGCCTTATCCTCCTCCAGAAATTTCTTAAGTTTTTCGAGACATGGTTGCAGTTTATTAGCAAGTTAAAAAAAAAAAAACTAATAACGCGCTTTATGAACCAGGAAATGCCTTGAAATGGATAAATTTCATTGATAAGCCCAAAGGCAAAAGGTTTTACATGGAGGAATTGGGGTTACAGTGAATGAAGTCCTATCTAGTCGCTGACTTCGATAGGCCCTTCATCCTGGTCTCCATTGCCGGAATGAGCCCCTGCCTCGTCGCCATCTCCATTGCCATTGTTGGCGCCTTCAGGATAGCTGGGGGAACTTGGCCCAGCCATCTGGTCTTTCCAAGACTCGAGAGTTGGCGCTAATGGGAGCAGGAGGTCTTCTTCCCCAGAGTATTCCCCTTGCACACTCTCGGGGGGCAGAATATCGAAGTGGCGGAAGACGAAGTTGAATTCATTCCCCAGGAAATCAAACTCCTTGGATTTCCTGAATGCAGGGGACGTTTCTTCTAGAGGCACCCTGTTGCGGTCGAAGGAGAGTCCAAAGGAGTCTCGATCGAAGTCCTCATCCAAATCCCCTCGCATCTGGAGTTGATCGAGAACGAGGTCAATCGCCTCCGCAGAGTCCTGAAAGCTGAGGCACGTCCGGATGTAGTCGAAGGCCTAGCTCACAAGGAACCTCGAGAAGGCACGTTTGACCCTCTTGCGACACCTCGCGGGGAAAGTCCACTCCACCCATCGAAGACTTACCTTGATGCCCTCATCGTAATTCCGGAAGGCCTTTTCTTTTGCCTCGGCTCTCATCCGGTTTACCTCCTCAAGGCGCTCTTTGGCAAAATCGCGGTCGAGGACTATCTCTTTGCACTGCTCCTGCGTGTCCTCCCAGGCTTTGGCAGTCCTCTTCACCTCGCCATCCAAGTCCTCACACTTCTTTTCGTGCTCCAAAATGTGAGTCCTGGCCGACTCGAGTAGCTCTTGGTCTCAGAAGGTATCATTTGTCGAGGCTAACTCCCCGACGAGGACCTCAGTTTCCTCGAGGCGTTTCTCAAGGTTGGCGGGTACTTAATGCCTTTTCTTCCTCTCTTCCCAAAACATCCTTTTATATTTGTTCTTCCCCCGGCGAAAAACACAACCGCGCCGAAGGAAGTGGTGGGAGAGAGGAACGACAACCTACGAAAGACAGCCAAGAGAGGTTTGAAAGAAAAAAACATGTGTCGAATAAAAATGATGATAAATGAAAATGAAGGGAATGTCTCCTTGCCCCAATCAGGGTGTTAGCAAGGTTTGTCTCGAGCTCTGCAATGGAGCACTTCAGAAGTGCCTGCTGGTCAGCCGACAGTTGGAGACCCCGAAGAAGAGCCACGTTCATCTTGGTGTTGGTCTCGTTGGCGCCAAACCCGGTGATGTGGAGGTTGGAATTGTAGTCCCGGAAGTTAATGGGGTTGCCGGGCCCCGTGTTCGCACACTTGAGTAGTTCTTCCTCCTCATCGGAATCCGAGGGCTCGGGCCTGGCCGTTCATTTCCCCTTACCCGTGGGGTCAGATTTTTGCTTTTTGGCCCCCCGCAAGGCCTCTTCTTCGGCGACCCTCTTACGGGAGCCCTCAGTACCGCCCTTATGGATAGACACCCCGGGCATGGCCCTTCGAGGGGAGACTGTTCCTAGCGGAGGACTTGGTTGTTCCGTCAGGGCCACTGGAGGAGCCGCAGCGAGGGGACTACCAGATGGAACCTCTTCCCGAGTGTCACGGGCGGACTCTCGAGTCGCGCAGCGGAACCAATTTTTCGCGCTCGTGATGCCCCTCAAGTTGCACTCAACCCGAGGTTACGGCCAAATTCCATCTCGAGTCTTTATGATGACCCGTAGCATACTCGAGCTCAGAAGCTCACTAGGTGCCCTTCTAGGTGCACGGCACTCATCCCTCGGAGTGCCCCTACGCCGGAGGCTCGTGTCTGCGCGCCTCTCTCGACTGCGTCTTACTCTTCGGCCCCGACTAGCTAGCTTGCTCACCATGCTTCACTCAAATACTAGGTCTGCTTGCATCTCTTGATAGAAGCGGAGCGCACTCGCTCCTCTTTGGCATCGAGGGTCGTTCGCACGCCCACGACGCATTCCTCGTACTCGACACTCCCTCGGAACGCTTTGGCTTCATGGCTCGCCTTGGGCGTCCTCGTTCATGTCTCGCCCGAGAAGGGCCACATTCAGTCCAAGGCTTACTCGGCTTGCCATCATCTCAAGTTCGTCCCGCATGTCTTGCGAGACTAGTTTCTTAGCCCACCGGTATCTAGCCGACATGTTTGTTTCTCACAATGCGGCGTCGCCCCACGACCGCATGTCTTAAGCCTAGGGACCCTCGTGCACGGCTTGAACCCATAGCACGTGCCTACGAGTTAGATCACGAGGCGTCCGAGTGCTTGCCTCGATCACTCGATCGACCTAGAGGTGCCGCCCCAATAATATCGAAGCCCGCGGGGCATAGCGTCCATCATATGGCAGCCTCCGGGCGCTTGTGAGCGCCCAACGTGGACCCCACGGGTCCCACGCCGCTCGTTCGGTTCCCGACCCGACCGAGGACTCAAGACACTCCTTCGAGTGCCGAGAGCCGGCCCTTGGTGGCAGGTGTTGCCCACCAAGGATGCGCGCTTTGTGCTAGGACAGCACGGGGAGGACTGGCCGCTGCTCACCGAGGTGTGTCCCCCTTATAATAGGCTAAGAAAAATAAACGCTTGTGCCTGCATCGCATACTCAAAGGGCCGAGGAGTCACAATCTGGCGTAACTCCCTCGTCCCAACTCCAAATCGCACACCGCTTTCGCCTACACGAAGCTCCCGATGCGTACATTATCATCACCAGGTTTCCATCCCCAAACGATCCTCCATTCTCACAGAGTTACCCTCACTGTATGGCTGAAATTACACAACTGCCACTGCACTGGCAGCCTACGCACTCGGTTACATTCCCAGACTCAAACGGCATCCAAATACGGCCCAAACTGATGGAGACGTCCCTAACACCCTTAGGAACACGCCACTGAAACAGTTTCGCAAATCTCCAATGATAAAGCTCTCTGCCCAAGAGTCAAAGTGCCTGCATCCGCGCAGAGCACTGCTTGTCGATCGCTCCTATACTTCAGTGCCCAAACGGACACGGAACGGCACCAAACTTGGTGGAGATATACCACATGGCCTGATGAGTGATCAGTTCAAACAGGAACCCAATTGCCACTAAGGAAGTGCCTCTGCTCATGCATCGACAAAGCTTGCCAGGCGGGCCGACTGTCCTTGTCGCCCGCAACTCACATGGACGGTCATGGTGTAAAGTGTGATCCATGACACCGAGGCAGGGGCATTACCTCGATCGACAAAGGCCCTGACGAGAGATTCGCTAGTATAGAGACTCCTGGAGCCATGAGGACCTCCTGAGGAGCGAAAGATGGAGTAGGCATGGTGGTATCTTGATTGGAGGGTTCATGACCCCCTTCAGCCCCCCTTGGGACTTCTGCAACTCCCTCGGCCACGGGGGC